>SJYC01101897.1:0-44279 GCA_006408675.1 Madoqua kirkii
GATGGTGATGGACAGGGAGGCCTGGCGTGCTGCGATTCATGGTGTCACACATAGTCGGACACAACTGAGTGACTGAACTGACCTGAACTGACCTGACCTGGGGAGTTCATCCCACTTACTCTGTGGGATGCTTTAAACTGACATTATGTAGGGCTCATCTGTGTATGAACTCTAGATAACGTAGCACCTAGAAAAATGTAGAAGCTCGAAAAGTGACCCAAGATGACCCCAATCCCAAGGCAGGAATAGAGATGCAGACCTAGAGAATGAATGTGTGGACACAGAGTGGGGTAGGGGAGGGTGGGGTGAATGTGGAGATTAGGGTTGATGTAAATACACCCCCATGTGTAAAACAGATCCCTAGTGGGAACCAGTGGTATGGTACGGAGAGCTCAGCTCAGTGCTCCGTGATGACCTAGGCAGGTGCAGTGGGCGGGCAGGGAGTCCACGAGGGAGGGGATATTGTATGCACGTAGCTGACTCACGTCATTGTACAGCAGAAGCTAACACCACTTTAAAGCAATTGCACTCCAGTAGAAATAAATAAACTGAAAAACTAACAGTATGTAGGGGTTTCAGGTTTTGACAATGGCAAGGTCAAGGCTATGACAGTGAGGATGAGTGCTGAGATGGGTGGAAGACAGGACCCTCAGGGGAGGGACGGGGCGGCAGGACTGTCAGAGGACCACTTCATGGATATTGAAGTGGCAGGGAATTAAGCAGGAGTGGCTGAGCAGAGAACACAGGAGCTCAGACCTTAAGAGAGTTGGCCCCCGGGGCTGGTAGATGATTGTAGCAAAGAGAAGCCTTGGGTGGTGTGGTCCAGCGGCCTAGGAGACTTTAGGAAGGAAAAGACGGTGTTGACTTGGGAGCAACAAGGACATCTGTTCTTTTAGCGCATATCCTGTGACATGCAGCCCTCTCCCCAGCAAGACTGTAAGCTCCAGAGTAGAGGACGCATATATGCCTTATTCTCCTCCATGCCCTGTGCCTACATATCAAGTGGTCAGAAATTGTTTGTTAATGGCTGACTGAGTGAATGAATATATAAAATAGATAAACAAGGACCTGCAATATAGCATAGGAAACCATATTCTGCATCTTGTAATAACCTATGATGGAAAAGAATATGAAAATGAAATATGTTATTTATATATTTATAAATATATATATATAGCTAAATCACTTTGCTGTACTCTCGAAACTAATACAACATTGTAAATCAATGATACTTCAATAAAAAAATTTTAATTAAAAAAGAGTGACTATATGTGGTTAGATGAGGGAGGCCAAGCCGGAGGGATTCACAGGGAGGTTAGTGTCAGCACAAGATGGAGCCGACCTTGACATTCCCACCTCCGACCCTGTCTTTGCTCCCACCTGCTCTGGCTCAGGGCCTGGGGGGCTGTAGGGGTCTCCTCTTGCCTGCATTCCTGAGATCAAGCTGTATCCCAATACCAGCCTTGGTTTAGGCAGCTCTGTTTTACAAACATGACTTTTCTTGGCACTGTACTGTAATTTGAAGGATGCACCAGCTTATCTCACACATACAGGTGCGCTGAAGGTAATATTTTCATCCATCACCTTTGCTCCCCTCTTGCATTCATACCACTCAGTTCTGAGACATCTGATTGTAGACTAATGCTATTCTGAAGACGCCTTTCTGCTGAAAATCCTTCAGAATGAATAGTAATTTTGGCCACATTCCTCTTTTTCTTTATTTCTTTGTCACAAATGCACATGCACAATTTTTCCAAAGGTTAAGAACACGCCACGCAGAGTTTAGTTACTGATCTGCCAGTTACTAGCTGTGTGGCCTTAGGGAAGTTATTTCACCTCTCTGAGTCTCTGCTCCCTCATCTGTAAAACAGGAATTATAAATATCAGTAGTTCCTGTCTCAAAAAAGTAATCATGAGGGTTGGCTCTGATAAAGGAAAACGTCTTGCATAATTCTGACCACTTAAGTAAGTATTGGTTTGTCACTATTAGAAATAAATAAAGCTGAATGAATTAGAAATGAAAACAGCTTCAAGAAAAGTCAAAAGTTACAGCTTCAAACAAGTCTGCGGCAGACTTCTGGATGTTCATGAGCATTCTAGAGCAAACTATTCTTTAAAAAGAAGTGAAAGTGAAAGTCGCTCAGTCGTGTCTGACGCTTTGCAACCCCATGGACTGTAGCCTGCCAGACTTCTCTGTCCATGGAATTCTCCAGGCCAGAACACTGAGGTGGGTAGCCTTTCTCTTCTTCCAGGGAATTTTCCCAACCCAGTGATCGAACACAGGTCTCCCGCATTGCAGGCAGATTCTTTACTGTCTGAGCCACCAGGGAAGCCCAATATACACACACAAATGTTTACCAATTTAGCACCAAAAAGTATGCGCGTGCACGCACACACACACACACACACACACACACACACACCCTTATAACTGAAATCCATTCACATGGTAAAGCATAGTTCATTTCTATTCATCACTTACATAATCATTTACAAGCACCTGGATACTAAGCAAATTGTACTTTAAGAGCACTGAAAAACCTTGCCAGCCTCTCTCTAAATGAAACAGCTCCCCAGCCTTCCAGAGAAGCATTGGACCAAACGCTATCTACCTTTTCAGAGAGGAAAGGCAAGCAGTCCAAGGTCACAAAATGAGTCACTGACGGAAGTAAGACTTAAAAAAAACACACACACACACACACACACACACACACACCCTTATAACTGAAATCCATTCACATGGTAAAGCATAGTTCATTTCTATTCATCACTTACATAATCATTTACAAGCACCTGGATACTAAGCAAATTGTACTTTAAGAGCACTGAAAAACCTTGCCAGCCTCTCTCTAAATGAAACAGCTCCCCAGCCTTCCAGAGAAGCATTGGACCAAACGCTATCTACCTTTTCAGAGAGGAAAGGCAAGCAGTCCAAGGTCACAAAATGAGTCACTGACGGAAGTAAGACTTAAAAAAATAAATAAATAAAAGTGTGTGAGCTGTACTTTAAGAATAAGATACTGACCTGCCATCAATTAAGGGTTGGCTCTAAGTTGTTTTTTTCAGACTGGAGAAAATGAAAGCTGAGTCAAATAATGGGAACACATTTCACTCAGCTATTCAGCAACTATCTTTTGAGTTCCTACCATGTTTCAGATGCCAGTCAGGGCCATGTGGAGTTCGGAGTGCAAAAGACAGATGCAGAGGACTTCCCTGGTGGTCCAGTGGCTAAGGCTCCACACTCCCAGTGCAGAGGGCCCAGGTTAGACTCCCTGCTCGGGGAACTAGAGCCCCCACGCCACAGCTAAGAGTCCACATACTGCAACTAACGATCCTGCGTGCCATGACTAAGACCCGACACATAAATAAGTAAATATTTTTAATAATAATAATAATAAACAGAGGTATTCCCTGTCCCGGGAGTTCCCAAAGCCTTGGGAGCCTTAGGAGTAGAGGAGGGCAGGAATTAAATAAATGATTACACAAATAATGAATTAATGACTGTTCTGATACATGTTTTGAGAGACACAACCAAGAAAGTCAGGACAGTTCGTTTAGGGAACTATTTTCCTAAGAGAAGTGACTTCTAAGACGGCTTGAGAGATAAACAGGCTGGAAGAAGAGATGAGAAAGAATGAGAACAGCGCGTGGAAAAGACCTGGGGGGCAAGACGGCGCTTAGAGGTTAGAGGCACTGGGTACAGCATGGTTGAGGCCCAGAATTGGGGGCAGAGGGCACCTTGTAGGGAAGCTGGGCGGGGGAGAAGGGCGTGCAACCTGAGCTTTGGAGCCCATGGGACAGACTGGGGATTATATTCAGTTCCTTTTGGTAAAAATATATAAAAATGGTACATATGAACATATTTGCAAAGCAGAAATAGAGACACAGATGTAGAAAACAAACATATGGACACAAAGAGGGGAAAGGGGGTGGTGGGATGTGTTAGAAGGTTGGGCCTGGCACATACACACTGCTGTGTATAAAATGGGCAACTAGTGAGTACCTGGGCATCCCTGGTGGCTCAGCTGGTAAAGAATCTGCCTGCAATGCAGGAGATCTGGGATCGATCCTTGGGTTGGGAAGACCCCCTGGAGAAGGGAAAGGCTACCCACTCCAGTATTTTGGCCTGGAGAATCCCATGGACAGAAAAGCCTGGCAGGCTACAGTCCATGGGGGTCACAAAGAATTGGACACGACTGAGCGACTCAATATGCCAGCAAATTTGGAAAACTCAGCAGTGGCCACAGGACTCGAAAAGGTCAGTTTTCATTCCAATCCCAAAGAAAGGAAATGCCAAAGAATGCTCAAACTACCTCACAATTGCACTCATCTCACACACTAGCAAAGTAATGCTCAAAATTCTCCAAGCCAGGCTTCAGCAATACATGAACTGTGAACTCCCAGATGTTCAAGCTGGTTTTAGAAAAGGCAGAGGAACCAGAGATCAAATTGCCAGCATCTGCTGGATCATGGAAAAAGCAAGAGAGTTACAGAAAAACATCTATTTCTGCTTTATTGCTATGCCAAAGCCTTTGACTGTGTGGATCACAATAAACTGTGGAAAATTCTGAAAGAGATGGGCATACCAGACCACCTGACCTGCCTCTTGAGAAACCTGTATGCATGTCAGGAAGCAACAGTTAGAACTAGACATGGAACAACAGACTGGTTCCAAATAGGAAAAGGAGTACATCAAGGCTGTATATTGTCACCCTACTTATTTAACTTATATGCACAGTACATAATGAGAAACACTGGGCTGGAAGAAGCACAAGCTGGAATCAAGATTGCCAGGAGAAATATCAATAACCTCAGATATGCAGATGACACCACCCTTATGGCAGAAAGTGAAGAAGAACTAAAGAGCCTCTTGATGAAGGTGAAAGAGGAGAGTGAAAAAGTTGGCTTAAAGCTCAACATTCAGAAAACAAAGGTCATGGCATCTAGTCCCATTGCTTCACGGGAAATAGATGGAGAAACAATGGAAACAGTGGCTTACTTTATTTTTCTAGGCTCCAAAATCACTGCAGATGGTGATTGCAGCCAATTAATTAAAAGATGCTTACTCCTTGAAAGGAAAGTTATGACTAATAACCTAGACAGCATACTGAAAAGGAGAGACATTACTTTGTCAACAAAGGTCTGTCTAGTCAAGGCTATGGTTTTTTCAGTGGTCATGTATGGATTTGAGAGTTGGACTGTGAAGAAAGCTGAGCACCGAAGAATTGATGCTTTTGAACTGTGATGTTGAAGACTCTTGAGAGTCCTTGGACTGCAAGGAAATCCAGCCAGTCCATCCTAAGGGAAATCAGTCTTGAATATTCATTGAAAGGACTGATGTGAAGCTGAAACTCCAATACTTTGGCCACCTGATGTGACGAACTGACTGATTGGAAAAGACCCTGATGCTGGGAAAGATTGAGGGCAGGAGGAGAAGGGGACGACAGAGGATGAGATGGCTGGATGGCATCATCTACTCAATGGACATGGGTTTGGGTGAACTCTGGGAGTTGGTGATGGACAGGGAGGCCTGGCGTGCTGCAGTTCATGTGGTCACAAAGAGTCGGACATGACTGAGCAACTGAATGGAACGGCTTTCTTTATAAAGAAACATACAAATAAGTTATTAGAAAAGAACTCAATGTAATCCATGATATTAATGGGTTTCCTCAGTTGCTCAGTGGTAAAGAATCCACCTGCAATGCTGGAGACACAGGAGACGCAGGTTTGACCCCTGTGTCAGGAATATCCCCTAGAGGAGAGCATGGTAACCCTCTTCAGTATTCTTGCCTGGATAATTCCATGGACAGAGGAACCTGGTGGGGTGGACAGGGAGGCCTGGCGTGCTGCAATCCATGGAGTCACAAAGAATAAATACAACTGAAGTGACTAAGCATGCATGCATACATCACATTAATAACCTGAAGATAAAAATACCATATGTTCATATCAATAGATGTAGGGGAAAAAAGCATTTTACAAAATCCATTATCCATTAAAAAAAAACAGCAAATGAGTGATGGAAGGGAAGTTTCTCAAGTTGATAAAAAATATCTACATAAAAACCTCACAAAATTGTTTTTTTAAATATTGAAGTATAGTTGATTAACAATGGTGTCTTAGTTGCATATGTACAGCAAAATGATTGAGTTATACATAGACATGTATCTATTCTTTTTCAAATTCTTTTTCCAATTAGGTCATTACAGAATACTGAGCAGAGTTCCCTGTACTATACAGTAGGTCCTTGTTGGTTATCCATTTTAAATGTAGCTTGAAACTTTCTTATTAAGGTCAGAAACCAGGCTAGGCTATCCCTTCTCACCCCTCTTTCTCAACATTGTATAACAAGACCTAGCCAATGTAGCAAGACAGAAAAAGGAGCTGAAAAGTATACAGATTGGGAAGGAAAAACTGTAACTACCTTTTAGTTCACAGATGACATGATTGTTGAAAATCTGAGTCAATTAAAAAAAAAAAACTCATGAAACTAGTAAGCTATTATAATAAGGTTTCAGTATACAGGTTACTGAACAAAAGTCAGTTGCTTTTCTGTATGCATGTCCAGTCACTCAGTCATGCCCAACTCTTTGCAACCCCATGGACCGTAGCTGGCCAGAGTCCTCTCATTTGATTTTTCAGGCAAGAATACTTGAGTGGGTTGTCATTTCCTTCTCTAAGGGATCTTCCTGACCCAGGGATCAAACTGACATCTCTTGGGTCTCCTGCATGGCAGGCAGATTCTTTACTACTGAGCCACCTGGGAATACAAGTAGTGAAAAATGAAATTTAAAGTTAAATACAAAATACTATTTATATTCAGTTCAGCTCAGTTGCTCAGTCGTGTCCGACTCTTTGCGACCCCATGAGTTGCAGCACACCAGGCCTCCCTGTATTGGGGGCAGGAGGAGAAGGGGACGACCGAGGATGAGATGGGTGGATGGCATCACCAACTCGATGGATATAAGTTTGGGTGAACTCTGGGAGTTGGTGATGGACAGGGAGGCCTGGCGTGCTGCAGTTCATGGGGTCGCAAAGAGCTGGACACGACTGAGCGACTGAACTGAAGGGAACCGAGCGACTCTCACTTCACGTCACTTCAATGAGAACGTGCTGTGTAACACAGGGAACTTGACTCTGTGGTCTGTGGTGATCTAAGTGGGAAAGAAATGCAAAAAAGATGGGACACACGCATACAGCTGCTCACTCTGTGTGCAGCAGAAACCAGCGCAATGCTGTGAAGCAGCTGCACTCCAATAGGCATCTTAGAGCGAAACTCCATAGTGTGGTGGCTTGAAACGAAAGTAAGTGCATTATCTCACGGTGTTTGTGAGTTGGGAACTGGGGAGCAGCTGCTTGGTCGCGTGATGCTGGTTCAGGGTCTCTCACAGGCAGATGTCGGCTGGGGCGACCATCAGCCCAAAGCCTGGCTGGCGGGGAGGGGCCGTTTCCACAGCGGCGCCCTCACCTGGATGGCGACCCGGCGGAAGGCCTCAGCTCCTTGCCAAGGTCTCATGTGTCCTGTGTCCTCATGACACGGCAGCTGGCTCCAGCCAGCAAGAGGGATCCAGGAGAGAACAAGGTAGAAGCCACCCTCACCTTCGTGCTCGAGCCCTGGAAATCAGCAGGTGTAACAGCCAGAAAACCTTTCCATCACTCGGTCAGCCCGATTCAGGGTGGAGGGGCCACACACAGGCATGACTACCGGGAAGTGGGGTTCATGGGACCCACCTTAGAGGCTGGCTCCACCAGGAATGTCTTACACATCACTACCTGTCTCCAGGTGCCCCCACGGTGTGGTTTTGAACTCATGCATGTGTAATCAGTAGATCAGTCGTATCTGACTCTCTGCAATCCTGTGGACTGTAGCCCACCAGGATCCTCTGTCCATGGGATTCTCCAGGCAAGAATATTGGAGTGGGTTGCATTTCCTTTTCCAGGGGATCTTCCCAGTCCAGAGATGGAACCTACATCTCCTGTGTCTCCTGCATCGGCAGGCGGATTCTTTACCACTGAGCCAGCTGGGAAGCATCCACCCAATAAAATGACTTCTTTGATGAGGGAATGTCCAAACCGGAAGGAATTAGTCCAACTTCTTCATCCGGCATGACCATATCCTACTGCCTGGATACATAAATAAATGTGGATTAATCGATTCACATGCATTTAGGTATCTTGAGCACCGTGATGGAGCATCAGAAGAGCACTGAGGAGAGGTCTCCTTTCGACGTGGAGAACCAAGATAAAGTCCCCGTTCCTTCCCCAAGCCCGCCTAAATGACAATAAGGGAACGGAAGTGGCATAAACTGACAAGGAAAAGGAAGGGGGCGATGACAGCCGCTGAGTGGTGTTGAGAACATGTTTGAGGGTGGAAGGAACGCAGACAAAAGGGAGCAAGCGCAGTGGAGCAGAAATAATGGAAATCCAGAGTCAAGTCATGCCCTGCCAAGAAGCCCCAGAAACCCAGGAATCCCACACCCCAGACATCTCTGGTGACAGCGATCAGGTGTGAAAACTGAGGATCGGTGAGAGCCTGCAGTGAAAGCCCTAGGTATTCTCCCCTCTCCGCAGCAGCGTGGAGATTCCCACCTCACCCCCTGCATCAGAAGACCAGAGCTCTCCTCTCTGGGGAGACCTGCCCCAGGTGCCTCTGGACTGAGACTCCAGGGGTGACAGAGGGCACGGAGGCTCCATGCGGAACAGCCAGCCCACCAATGACCAGTGAGACCCCGGAGAGGCCCCACCTCCACTCTGTCCCCAGAATCCTGGCAGCCGGGTTTACACACCCCTGCCCCCACGGGCAGGAGGCGCCTGGAGCTCTCCCTGGGGACCCTGGCCAGCCCCAAAGAAGAGACCTACAGACCTCAGCCCTGGAGGGTTGTTAAAAAGAGAAATGAGGGACTAACCTGGGAGTACAGTGCACAGGAGCCCGCCTGCGATGCAGGAGAGCCGGGTTTGGTCCTTGGTCTAGGAAGACGCCACGTGCTACGAAACAACTAGTTCCACGTGATACTAATACTGAGAGCCCGCGCTAAGCCACAGCCGCGGAGCCTGCGCGCTGCAGCCACTGAAGGCGGGGCACCCAGAGCCCACCTCCAGGACGAAAGAAGCCGGAGGAGCCCAGGCGGAGTGAGCGCTGTTCACGGCAACCAGAGGAAGTCCCTGTGCAGCGACAAAGACCCGCTGAAACCATAAACAGAAAAAAAATTTTTAACAGAGCTGGATGGTGGTTAAAGTGGTAGAAACAGATTTTAGGGTGGGGGGGAGGCGAAGAAAAGTGGCAAAAAAAAAAAAAGAGAGAGAGAGATTTTATTCAGGAATGATTGCAGCAGAGAAACCTCAGGATAGAACTGGCATCGATTCCAAATACAAGAACAAGGGGCATTTCCCGGCGGAAAGAAAAGTGGCAAAAAAAAAAAGAGAGAGAGAGAGATTTTATTCAGGAATGATTGCAGCAGAGAAACCTCAGGATAGAACTGGCATCGATTCCAAATACAAGAACAAGGGGCATTTCCCGGCGGCTGGGGTGGGGGCTGTAGTATAGGTGAAAGGCAAATTACTAAGAGGGAAAATCAGAGCTAAGAGGATTCTGATTGAACCAGGAAGGCAGACCTTCGAGTCTGCCACCAGTGGTCAGCGATCGGCAGGGGGACGGCGGGAGGAATTTGACCAGATATCATCAAGGGTGATCAGATATCCAGGGTACGGGATTCTGTCTACACTGACTCAACAAGATTCTTCCTAAAATTGGGTGATGCAGGATGGGACAAGGATGGGTCTAGAAAAGGACGCAGAGGAGCCTGAGTCAAGTCTGCTCAACAAGTCTTTTGTCAGAGTTTCTTTGTAACCTGGCTGAGCACGTCATCGGATAAGGAGGCCCACACGTGACAAGTTCTGTTCATCCCCTTCCATCTCCCGTACACAGCGTTTCAACCAGTGTTTGAGCCTCTCAGATAGGACTAGATGACTGATTATCAGACAGTAGAGGAAAGCTGGAAGCATGACAGAGTCGTATATCTTTCAATTAAAAAAAAAAAAAAACGGAGAAAGAACTCAAGCAGCAGAGCAGTGCATGAAACTGAAAAAAAAAAAAAAAAAAAAACCCTGTTAGAAATAACTATGATTAGAAAACTCTAAAGAGTCCACAAAAAATCCTTAGGATAAACAAATTCAGCAAAATAATCAGGTATAAAATCAACATACAAAAACCTGTTACATTCCTAGCCAAGAACAATTTCTAAAAAGAAAAGTAATTTAAAAATTCCATGTACAATAGCATCAAAAAGAATAAAACTACTTAGGGATAAACTTCACCAAGGAAGTGAAAACTACAAAATATTTCTCGAAAAAAAATGAAAGACAACACAAGTACACGACAGTGAAGACACCTGCCTTCAGGATTGGAAGTTAAGAGGCCAGTGCCACCCAAAGCGATTTATAGATTAAATGCAAACCCTATCAGAATCTCAACGGCATTTTTTTTTCCAGAAAAAGGAAAATCCATTCTAAAATTCACATGGAATCTCAAGGGACCCTGAAAAAGTTGGAGGTCTCATACTTCCTTATTTCAAAACTTATGACAAAGCTATAGTAACCCAAACAATGTGGTACAGGCATAAAGACAGACATAGAGACCAAGAATAGAATAGAGAGGGAAATAAACGCTTGCAGGCATGGTCAAATGATTTCAATAAGGGTGCCAAAGCCAGTCAATGGGAAAAGGACAGTCTTTTCAACAAATGGTATTGGGAAAACTACATATCAACATGTAAAAGAATGACGTTGGAGCCTTACCTTATACCATGTACCAAAACTAACACAAAAATGGATTGAAGACTAAAAACAAGACCCAACACTATAAACTCTAGGGGGTTAATACCTAAAATCTATAAAGAACCTCTATGATTCAACAACAATAACAAAAGAATAATCCAATTTTTAAACAGGCAAAAGATTTGAATAGCTATCTCTCTAAAGCAAATGTACAAATAGCTAATGAGTACATGAAAAAAATGCTCAACATCAGTAATTAGGGAAATGCAAATCAAAACCACAATGAGATACCACCTCATATCCATCAGGGTGGCTCCTACAAAAAAAGAGAAGAGAGAGTGAGTGGAGAGAGGAAGGAAGAAAATAACAACTGTTGGTTAGGATATGGGAGGTTAGAGCCCTTGTGTAATGTAAACTGGCACAGCCATTATGGAAAGCAATATGGTAATTCTTCAAAATATTAAAAATAGAATTATCATATGATCCAGCAATTTCACATCCCACTATACACCCCAAAGAATTGAAAGCACGGTCTCTAAGAGATATCTACACACCCATGTTCATGGCACCATTATCCACACTAGCCGAGAGGCGGAAGCAACCCAAGTCTCCATCGGTGGATGAACGGATACACAAAATATGTGTGTACAGTGGACACTGTTCAGCCTCAAAAAGAGTGTAAATCCTGACACATGCTACATTGAGGATGAGCATTAGGACATTATGCTAAGTGAAATGAACCGCTCACAAAAAGACAAATGCTCTACGATTCCACCTATATGAGGTATCTAGAGCAGTCAGATGCGTAGAGACAGAGGGTTAAATGATGCTTGCCAGGGGCTGGGGCTTGGGGGGATTGGCGGAGAAGTGGACTATAGAGTTTTGATTTTGCAAGATGAAAAAGTTCTGAAGATCAGCTGCATGACAATGTGGATATACTTGACAATCCTGAACTGCACACTGAAGAATGGTTACGAAGGTAAATGTCACCTTACATGTCTTTTATCACAATTAAAAATTTTAAAGCAATTATAATTCATGTTTTGAGAGACACGGGAGATAATATTACATCCATGAATAAGAATAGGCTGTTATTTTATAAAAAAAAGAATAAGAATTTGCTTTTAAAATGAAAAATTATGAGAAGAGACAGAAAAATCCAACTACAAAATTTGGAAAATAAAGTTGAGGTAATGTCCCAGAAAACAGGACATTTTTCAAAATGGAAAATTGGAAAGAATATTTTGAAAAAATAGAGGATCAATCCAAGAGGTCCAACATCCAACCAAAAGAGAAAAAAACAGAAATGAAATGGAAGAAATTAGCACACAGAAATGTCCCCCAGATTGATTTTAGATTAAGAGATTGATTTCCACATTGACAGGTTCACCCAGCGCCCGTGATAAATGTACATTTGAAACTTTAGAGCTCTGAGAGATCCTAAAAATGTCCAGAGAGAAAAATCAAGTCACACATATACACACACAGGATCAGATGTCAGAATGTCATCTGACTTTTCAATAGCAACAATGGATCATCTCCCCAAAATTCTGGGGGCAATTTATTGCTAGCCTAGCAAAACTATCAGTCAAAGCTATTGGAATACATTTTCTGCCAAAAACAAGGAAATAAATTCTGGCTGGGGGGAAGCAAAATTTATTCTTCACTGTGGCATGCTGGGTCTTTAGATGGAGCATTCAAACTGTTTATTGCAGCATGTGGGATCTAATTCCTTGGCCAGGGATGGAACCTGGGCCCCCTACATGGGGAGCTTGGAGTCTTGGCCACTGAGCCATCAGGGAAGTCCCTGTTTGTTTGTTTTTAATGAGGTGATTAAATACCTCCAGAAAAGCAAAAATCTTGTCCAATAAGGAAAAAATGAAATCATAACACACGTCAAGGCTCAGCTATGAACAATAGTTCCATAGTTATCAATATTATACTTAAACACAGAAGCAACAGCAATTAAATGCTGTAACTAAACTGAGAGGCAGGGAGGGGAAATAATGTGTGGGATGAGACGGATGAAGGGAATTACATCTTCATCTTCCATAGAAGGGAGGCAAGAGACACAGTTTCAAAAAGTGGAAAATCTGGATTAGGTGTGTTATTTAAAAATAAGAAGGCGTATGGCAGAAGTGCCATCTAAAGTGTGTAAAAGAGGGGCTGTCTTTGGAAGTGAGACCTGAGATTGGGGAAAGGATGGGGCAAACGACTGATTTTTTAATTATATGCCTACGATAAGTCAGTTACCTGACTTCTTCAACGAATACAAGTTTAAATATGATAGATGGGTTTCCCTGGTAGCTCAGGGATAAAGACTCCACCTGCCAGTGCAGGAGACACAGGATGGCTCTTCTGATTTGGAAAGATCCACAGGCGGCGAAGCAACCAAGCCTGTGGACCACAACACCTGAGCCTGTGCTCTGGAGCCCTGGAGTGGCAACAACTGAGGCTGGGCGCCTAGAGAAGCCACCGCTCTGAGCAGCCCATGCGAGCAGCTGGAGGGGAGCCCCCACTGGCCACAACTAGACGAAAAGTCCCTGCAGCAGGGAACACCCAGCACAGCCCAAAAGAAATCAATTATAGAAATACATTGAAGGTAGTGATTGCTTTGTAAAAAGTTTAAATGCTCAAGCAACAGACGGCTGTAAAAACAACTACTTTTCCTATAAACATTTAGATTATCACTGTCATCTGTAAATCCATTTACAAAAAAGCACACATTACTTTTTTATTGCTTAGAAAATAAAATTATGCTCTATTAAGTACAAAAAAACTGAAAAAAGAAAAAATTCCAACTACATGCAAGTCTATGAAGCAGTGATGATCCTGCTTTGAAACCTGTATGCAGGACAAGAAGCAGCAGCTAGAACCAGACAAAAACAACAGACTGGTTCCAAATCAGGGAAGGAGCACGTCAAGGCTCCATATTGTCACGCTGCTTACTTAACTTCCATGCAGAGTACATCATGAGAAGTGCTGGGGTGGATGTAGCACAAGCTGGAATCAAGATTACTGGAAGAAATATAATGACCTCAGATATGCAGATGAAACCACCCTAATGGCACAAAGCAAAGAGGAACTAAAGAGCCTCTTGAAGAAGGAGAAAGAGGAAAGTAATAGAAATTGGCTTAAAACATTAAAAAAATTAAGATTATGGCATCTGGTCGGTCGCATCACTTCAAAGCAAATAGATGGGAAAATAATGGAAACAGTGACAGGCTTTACTTTCTTGGGCTCCAAAATCACTTTGGACTGTGACTGCAGCAACGAAACTAAAAGGTGCTTGCTCCTTGGAAGAAAAGCTATGACAAACCTAGACAACATATTAAAAAGCAGAGACATCACTTTGATGACAAAGATCCATAAATCGAAGCTATGGTTTTTCCAGTAGTCATGTATGGATGTGAGAGCTAGACCATAAAGAAGGCTGCTGTTCTTCAGTCCCCCAGTTATGTCCAACATTTTGCAACCCATGGACTGCAGCACATCAGGCTTCCACTCATGTCCACCAAATCAGTGATGCCATCTAACCATCTCCTCCTCTGTCATCCTGTTCTCCTGCCTTCAATCTTTCCCAGCATCAGGGTCTTTTCCAATGAGTCGGCTCTTCACATTGGGTGGCCAAAGTACTGAAGCTTCAGCTTCAGCACGAGACTTTCCAATGAATATTCAGAATTGATTTCCTTTAAGATTGACTGGTTTGATCTTTTTGGAGTCCAAGGGACTCTCAAGCGCCTTTTTTTGCACCACAGTTCAAAAGCATCAGTTCTTCTACACTCAGCCTTCTTTATGGTCCAACTCTCACATCCATACATGACTACTGGAAAAACCATAGCTTTGACTACATGGACCTTTGTTGGCAAAGTAATATTTCTGCTATCTAGGTTTGTCATAGCTTTTGTTCCAAGTAGCGAGTATCTTTTAATTTCATGGCTGCAGTCACTGTCTGCAACAATTTTGGTGCCCAAGAAAATAAAACCTGTCACTGTTTCCATTGTTTCCCAGATGGGAATACCAGACCACCCAACTTGCCTCTTGAGAAATCTGTATGCAGGTTAGGAAGCAACAGTTAGAACTGGACATGGAACAACAGAATGGTTCCAAATAGGAAAAGGAGTACATCAAGGCTGTGTATTGTCACTCTGCTTGTTTAACTTCTATGCAGAGTACATCATGAGAAACACTGGACTGGAAGAAACACAAGCTGGAATCAAGATTGCCGGGAGAAATATCAATAACCTCAGATATGCAGATGACACCACCCTTATGGAAGAAAGTGAAGAGGAACTAAAGAGCCTCTTGATGAAAGTGAAAGAGGAGAGCAAAAAAGTTGGCTTAAAGCTCAACATTCAGAAAACGAAGATCATAACATCCAGTCCCATCACTTCATGGGAAATAGATGGGGAAACAGTGACAGACTTTATTTGGGGGGGGCTCCAAAATCACTGCAGATGGTGACTGCAGCCATGAAATTAAAAGACCCTTGCTCCTTGGAAGAAAACTTATGACCAACCTAGATAGCATATTCAAAAGCAGAGACATTACTTTTTCAACAAAGGTCCGTCTAGTCAAGGCTATGTTTTTCCTGTGGTCATGTATGGATGTGAGAGTTGGACTGTGAAGAAAGCTGAGCACTGAAGAATTGATGCTTTTGAACTGTGGTGTTGGAGAAGACTCTTGAGAGTCCCTTGGACTGCAAGGAGATCCAACCAGTCCATTCTGAAGGAGATCAACCCTGGGATATCTTTGGAAGGAATGATGCTAAAGCTGAAACTCCACTACTTTGGCCACCTCATGAGAAGTGTTGACTCATTGGAAAAGACTGTGATGCTGGGAGGGATTGGGGGCAGAAGGGGACGACAGAGGATGACATGGCTGGATGGCATCACGGACTCAATGGAAGTGAGTCTGAGTGAACTCCGAGAGATGGTAATGAACAGGGAGGCCTGGCATGCTGTGATTCATGGGGTCGCAAAGAGTCTGATATGACTGAGCAACCAAACTGACTGAACTGATGGGACCAGATTCAATTATCTTAGTTTTTTGAATGTTGAGTTCTAAGGCAGCTTTTTCACTCTCCTCTTTCACCTTCATTAAGAGGCTCTTTAGTTCCTTTTTGCTTTCTGCCATTTGGCTGGTATCATCTGCATATCTGAGGTTATTGTTATGCAGATAAAGAAGGTGGAGCAACAAAGAATTGATGCTTTTAAACTGTGCAGTTGGAGAAGACTCTTGAGAGTCCCTTGGACAGCAAGATCAAATCAGTCAATCCTAAAGGAAATAAACCCTGAATATTCACTGGTGGTGTTCAGTTCAGTCTCTCAGTCATGTCCAACTCTTTGCGATCCCATGGACCACAGCAGACCAGGCCTCCCTGTCCATCACCAATTCCTGGAATCTACTCAAACTCATGTCCATTGAATCAGTGAGGCCATCCAACCATCTCATCCTGTTGTCCCCTTCTCCTCCTGCCCTCAATCTTTCCCAGTATCAGGGTCTTTTCAGATGAGTCAGTTCTTTGCATCAGGTGGCCAAAGGACTGGAGTTTCAGCTTCAACATCAGTCCTTCCAATAAGCACCCAGGACTGATCTCCTTTAGCATGGACTGGCTGGATCTCCTTGCAGTCCAAGGGACTCTCAAGGATCTTCTCCAATACCACTGTTCAAAAGCACCACTGGAAGTGTAACAGGAGGGAAAGGGGTAGGGCACAACTTTGGAAGAATGACAAAGCCCAATCACACAACATAAACTGATTAGGATCAAATGGGACCAAGATGGCAGATAAAACTAGACCTTGATCCTCAATCAGCAAGTGAAATGACACACCCAGAGGTGCCCTGACAGTTCCAAGGCACTGTCGAAAGACCAAGGAGGGGTGGTGGCCCAAATCCTGGAAATCTCCACCCCTTCCCCAGAATAGTTGGAATAATCCTTCCACTCACTTGCATATGAAATTACCCAGCTTATTAAAAAAACAAAAACAAAAAATTGTGTTGGAGAAAATTCTTGAGAGTCCCTTGGACTGTAAGGCGATCCAACCAGTCCATCTTAAAGGCAATCAGTCCTGAATATTCATTGGAAGGACTATGTTGAAGCTGAAACTCCAATCCTTTGGCCACCTGATGCAAAGAACCGATTCATTCAAAAAGATTCTGATGCTGAGAATGACTGAAGGCAGGAGGAGAAGGGGAGAACAGAGGATGAGATGGTTAGATGGCATCACCAACTCTATGGACATGAGTTTGAGTAAGCTCCGGGAGTTGGTGATTGACAGGGAGGCCTGGCGTGCTGCAGTCCATGGGGTCGCAAAGAGTCAAACACAACTGAGCGACTGAACTGAGCTAATAAAAACTAACCACACTCTGTGGAGTGTACCTCTCTCTGAATCTGAATGAATCCACATCTTACCTATCACTTTGTCTCTCACTGAATTCTTTCTGTGATGAGATATCAAGAACCTGAGCTTCATTAAGACCTGAAACCAGGTACTGTGGCTTTTGGCTGGATTCGAGTCCCAGCCAAGTGGGTTCAAGTCTCAAGCAGGGCTTTGTGTGCTGAATCAGCCATGAATATTCACTGGAAGGACTGATGCTGAAGCTGAAGCTCCAACACTTGGGCCACCTGATGCAAAAAGCCGACTCACTGGAAAAGACTCTGATGCTGAGAAAGACTGAGGGCACGATAAGAAGGGGACGGCAGAGGATGAGAGAAGGGGACGGCAGAGGATGAGATGGCTGATGGCATCACTGACTCGATGGACATGAGTTGGAACAAAGTCCTGAGAGATGGTGAAGGACAGGGAAGCCTGATGTGCTGCAGTCCATGGGGTGGCAAAGAGTCAGACACAAGTTACTGACTAAAAAACAGCAGCCAGGGACAGGAGAGAAGGGAAGGAAGCCTTAAGGGGAGGGACAGCCTTGAACTCTGCCTGGATGAATGGGACCAGGCTGAGCTCTCCAGCCTTCTGAATATAAAGAATGGTGGAAGTTCTTGGGCAGCTGGGCCCTTCCAAGGAACAAGTTTAGAGGCGGAAAAGCTGAACAGAGGAGGCGGGGAAGGGGGGACACCAAGCCCAAGGGTGTAAGAAGGCCCCTGAAGGGAGGAGAGGTCCCAAGGAGGCTGTGGGAGGAAGGAACCCCAGCCATGGAGGCCAGGGTGAGTTGTCCACAAGGTAACAAAGTGGCTAGCAATGTCAAATGCTGCTTTGTGGCCCGAGGACTAAACACAGAAACAGAGCACTGCCTCTGTGATCTCACACCGGCCAGGGTGACTCCCCCGCCGCCGCCACCCACATGAGGCTGTTCCAGAATCAACGAGAAGGGACAGGACCAGGTGAGGGCGGCTACGCTCGGCTCCCAAGCGCAGCACACTTACGCCCGCAGCGCCCGGTCCCTTCTCTGGGAGGCAGGATGCTCAGTTACTGGATCAGAGGCAGGACGTGCTTGGGACACACTCGACGTTAAAGCAATGGTTGGTTAGCAGAGACCTAAACTGAACTGGGCTTTCCATGTCAAAGTAGGGGAACTCCAGCACCCCAGGAGGCTCTGCCTTCCCTAAAGCCTGTGGAGGCACAAGCCTCCCCACACAAGTGGAGACTTTGCCGCCAGTTGCTCCCACCTACCTCGTGATGCTCATGGGGAAGAGGACCCCAGAGGCATCGAGGGTCACGGGGTGGCACCTCCTGCCTCCCAGAGCCCGTTCTCTCATGGAGAAAGGACAGAGAGGGACAGTAGGAGGCTTCCATATCCTTCAGCGATTCTTTTTTTTTAACCACAAGCACATATTACTTTTATAATGAGCAACAAAGAATAAAGACATTTCCAAGTTGAAAATAAAACGAGGCTACAGGAGACCAGACCATCTCTGAGGCCCCCTCCAAAGCTAAGATGCTGCAATTCCAAGTAATTTCCTGTTCTTTATTTGCACATCCTGTGTGTGAGGAGCATTTGGTGAAGCAGTCTTGGGGTGGGGGGTACGCTTGTATTCCCCCCACGGGTGCTGGGCCCAGCCGGCTGGCCCTGGATGTATGCTGCCAGGCTGTGGGACATATCATCTTCCCAATGTCCCCACTCCGGGAAGTCACCTGGTGTGACCGGGCCTAGCCCAAAGCTCTGGGCTCATTTCTGGGCTGGAAGATTCCTCAAATGACCTGTTCTAAAAACCACAGAAAGGGCTTGGGGGTGGCTCTGTGGAAGACTCCTGGACCCCCATCCGAGCAGTCCTGGGGTTCTAGGGAGTTTGTTGTGGTTTAACAAATCCTGGAAGGGGGCAGATGTGGCCCCATGCCCAGGGACCACTGCCTCTTTCCCAGTGCAGGAGAACCCCCTCCCTAGTAAGAGCCCCCACTGGAGGGTCTCAGGGCAAGATAGACCATCCCCCATCCATACCCAGTATATGATGAACTCACAGAAGAGTGAGGCCCCCACAGGGTCGGTCAGTCAAGCCTGAGTGGAACTCTAGTACCACCTCCTATCAGCCCTGTGACCTTGGGCAAGCTGCTTAGCTGAGGCTAGGCTATCCTGAGATAAAGAGGTCATTAATGCAGAAGTCATGAATGCAACGTGCCCCCCCACACACACACACACACCGCCCCCCACCCCCGCCCCCGCCCAGGTGGTGGGGAGCAGAAGTGTCACAAACCGCAGTGTAATCTGTTTAACCCTGGGAGGGCCCAGAGGCTGCCCTTTGGCCAAAGAAGCTTTTAATCTGCAATTCTCCCACAGACCCCGGTTGGCTTGGAAGATTCCCCGCCCGCAAAGCGTACCCGCCGGCCTTAGTCCAGGCTAGGGCCACTACCAGCCGCTGCGGGGCAGGGGAGGGGGGCGATCTGGTCTCCCAGCTCCGGCGCGCCGGGCTGGCCCACGACCTTGCAGGAACCCGGGAGAGAAAGCTTCACCGAGAGACAGTACTTTTCCACTGCACTGCTCGGCCACCTCGGCTGGCTTTCTGCTCTGCAGATAGGAGGCGAAGGGAGCCAGGCCGGCCCCGGGAGGAACCCACCCGAACTCACGCTCAGGGATGCGGGGAGGCAGGAGCTGAGGGTGAGGGGCAGTGGGCATCCGAGAAAGCGGAGGGAGGTACCGAACCCTCCCAGAGGGGCTGAAAGACCACCAGGGCGGCCTGAGAAACGCACTGGCAAAGCCCTTGGGTCGATTTCAAGAGCTTCCTGCTCCTTGATCTGCGACAATAATGATTAAACTCGATCCGCCGCGCCTGTGCTGGGTCTCAGGCGAAGAGCCCCGCTAGCCGGCGCGGGGGGAGGAGACAGAGGAGGGGACGAGAGAGCTAGCGGTCCCGCCCGGTGATGTAGGCAGCCGGGGGAGGTGGAGCCGCGACGCCTGGAGGAGTCCCCACCGCAGTCTCGGCTCTCGGTCTACCCCTCCGAGCAGCCATCCTCCAGCCCCGGCTCCAGCGACTTCCCTGCCGCCGCAGTTTGGGCGGCAGGGACCGCGGGGTGCCCCCCTATTCGGATCTGGAGGGGGCGCGTCTCCACCCCGCCCAGCCCCTGCCCCTCCTGGCTTCCCGGACGGCTGGAGCGACTCCCGGGGGAAGCTGTTCCCGGAGGCTCCGGGCCGTCGCCCGGGCATCTCGGCTGCCAGCCCGGCTGGGCACCGGGCATCTGCGAAGCCAGCCAGCCTTGCCTGGCACTGGGCATCTGCGGGCAGCGATTGTCCCCGGCGCCGCCCAGCTTCTCGAACGCCCTGGGCCGCGGGCTTCTGGGCGCGCTCCCCTCCCCCGGCCGCTGGGCCGGCCGCCCTAGAGCTCCCGGCGCCCCCAGCCCCTCGGGCCGCCGCCGCCGCCGCCGCCGCGATGCTGCCCTGGAGGCGTAACAAATTCGTGCTGGTAGAGGACGACGCCAAGCGCAAGGCCAAGAGCCTGAGCCCGGGGCTCGCCTACACGTCGCTGCTCTCCAGCTTCTTGCGCTCCTGCCCGGACTTGCTGCCCGACTGGCCGCTGGAGCGCCTGGGCCGCATGTTCCGCAGCCGGCGCCAGAAAGTGGAGCTCAACAAAGAGGACCCGACCTACACCGTGTGGTACCTGGGCAACGCCGTCACCCTGCACGCCAAGGGCGACGGCTGCACCGACGACGCCGTGAGCAAGATCTGGGCGCGCTGCGGGCCGGGCGGGGGTACCAAGATGAAGCTGACGCTGGGACCGCACGGCCTCCGCATGCAGCCCTGCGAGCGCAGCAGCTCTGGGGGCCCCGGGGGCCGCCGGCCGGCGCACGCCTACCTGCTGCCGCGCATCACCTACTGCGCGGCGGACGCGCGCCACCCGCGCGTCTTCGCCTGGGTCTATCGCCACCAGGCGCGCCACAAGGCCGTGGTGCTGCGCTGCCACGCCGTGCTGCTGGCGCGGGCGCACAAGGCGCGCGCCCTGGCCCGCCTGCTCCGCCAGACCGCGCTGGCGGCCTTCAGCGACTTCAAGCGCCTGCAGCGCCAGAGCGACGCGCGCCACGTGCGCCAGCAGCACCTCCGCGCGGGGGGCGCCCCCGCCGCCTCGCTGCCCCGCGCCCCGCTGCGCCGGCTCCTCAACGCCAAGTGCGCCTATCGGCCGCCCCCCGCCGCCGAGCGCGGCCGCGGGGCGCCGCGCCTCAGCAGCATCCAGGAGGAGGACGAGGACCAGGACGAGGATGCGGGGCCGCGCGAGCGGCCGGAGGTGCTCAGCCTGGCCCGCGAGCTGAGGACGTGCAGCCTGCGGGCCACCCCAGCGCCTCCGCCGCCCTCGCAGCCCCGCCGCTGGAAGGCCGGCCCCCGGGAGCGAGCGGGCCAGGCGCGCTGAGAGCCAGAGGCAGGGGCGCTGGGGGGATGGACAGGCCTCGCGGCCCCAGACCAGGCCGGCCTGACGTAGAGCCTCCGGTCTCGGCCCTGCCCGCTAGGGCTCCCCCGTGGTCCCCCACCCTCCCCTTGCCTCCCTCGTGGCCTCTGTGGCTGTCCGCCCCGCGCCTCATCCTGGCTCAGGGTGACGCCTAACATGCCCTTGAGTATGCGGGGCGGCGAGCTAGGGGGGCAGCAGTGTTCCGCGTTCGCCCCCCACCCCCGGAGCCTGCCGGCGCCCCCCACTGTGGAATTGCCCCTGATGCTTGACACCAAGTTGCTTTGCCCATAGGCCACGCCCTCCCTCCCCAAACATCCTCTCTAGAGAAGGGGGCTTGGGAAGGAGACTCTTCCAGAAAACCAGGAGGGTGGCCTTGGATCTTGGCCCCTGGGGGAGACAGTGGGTCTGCCTGTAGGCAGGCTGGCCTTCCTGGGGAGACCAGCCATGGGCAGGCATTCTTACAGTGGGAAGAACAGTGGCCCCGGAGAGCTGAGGCCAGGCCCCAAGTCGCCCCTGAGTCTACTGCCAGTCCACACAAGGAAGAGTGCCCAGCCTCTGCGCCTGGCCTCTCCAGCCCTTGGAGGACTTCTGGGACTTCGCTGCTCTGCCTGTGGAGAAAACAGGGACATTCCTACCACCCCCAGTAACAGACGGCCGGGAACAGCTCTCTGCCCAGAAACAGCTCTCTGCCCAAGACCGCTGCCCAAGCCTGTGTCCCAGCACCCGCGGGCCTCCTCACCCACCCTGTGTTTCTGCAGACAAATGTGAGTGAGTCCTCACTCGGTGCCCCACAGCTAGGACCAAGACGTGCCTCCAGCGGGGGTAAGAGCACATCTGGCAGGTGTGTGAGGCACTGACCACCCAGCAAATGGACAGGGGAGAGATGTCCCCAAGCCAAGGCTTGTCAGAGCCGGAGGGTCCTGACCGCACCCGGGCTCTCACAGCAAGATGAGGCCGGAGAGTGTGGTGGCCCCACCAGGGGAGCGGGCCCCTGCCCACGCGTCTTTTAACAAGGTCACTAAAAGCCCAAAGATCTATGTGTCACCAAACGAGCACTGTAAATAAACCATTCCTGTTTCCAGCCTGTCACTACTCTTGTGTTGTGCTTGATGCCAGGCCTGCTGATGGTGAAAAGATGATCATCAGACCCTTGAAGGGCAGGAGAGGTCCCAGGAAGCGTTCCCTGTAGCCGCTGGCGCCAACTCTCAGGAGTGGGGGAACGAGGAAGTTGCCGCCAGGACGCTGTTCCCTTCATGTCAGGAGAGGAGACAGTAGCAGGTGCCTTGCCTGCAAATCACACGGGCTAAGCCTGGGAGGGTGTCAGCTGTCTGTCTCGGCCTCCCGGAATGTCTGTCTGCCTGGGCACCAAACGCAAGTGTCTCTGGAGCATTTGGGCAGGGAGGGGGCAGGGGGCTGGGGCCTTCTTTGAGAAGATGTGTGTGTGTGTGTGTGTGTGTGTGTGTGTGTGTGTCTAGGCAAATGGTATTTGCTGGGTCTCCTTGAGGTTGTTAAAGAGAGGGGTGAGCAATTCAGTTTTCTTTCAGAGGAGCTGGAGAGGTCTAGCCAGACCTTTAGGACAGCCTGAGTCCTGAGCTTGGATATCTTCTTTATTTCTGTGTTGAACTGGGCACTGATCCCAGGGTTGTCCAGAGCCGAGACAAGTGGCCTCTGCAGTCACCCACCATCAGGACAGTTCTGTGTCCCGCTGCTGCTGGAACAGAGGGCACCCCTGTCACTTCAGCCTGGCGGGACGCAGGCAGGGTCAGGGGACTTTGAAGGGGCAAGCTGGGCTTGACTTCATCACATGTTTGTGGAGAGACAGGGGCCGGTGCCACCCACCGCGTGTTCATTGCTTCCCTCTTATCCACACCCGAGGATTTGCTGGGGTTTCTCCCCATAAACGAGAAAAAGGAAAGACGGGGGAGTGGAGGGGGGCTGCAAGGCAGCCCCTGGTGTTGGAGGCAGTCTCACCCAGAAACAAGGTCACAAGCACACCCTCTTTAATGAGATGTGTGCAGCAGAAATTTACTGAACGCCTGCCTTGGGACAGACATTGAGCTAGGTCCTAGCAGTCTCTGAGTCCCTCCCCCGTGGCTCAAACATTCTCAAGTGAAATGCACATAATTAAAGGAACAGTTGCAATGTAATAATTCACAAGCAGGCTCCCAACCTTAGCCTCTGCTCCTCCTTTTGTCTCTGGCAGCCTCCCAAAATATAGACACAGACACACACACACACCCCTGCCTTCCTTCCCTCGTTCACGCTCTGTTCTCTAGATCTGGAGTTACAGGACCAGACTGAAAGGACTGTCTCTGCCTCCTTCCAGCTGTGTGACGCTGGGTAACTCATTCAGCCTCTCTGGGCCCCGCCTTTATCGATGGTAAACTGGGAGGGGGCTGATTCCTACTTCACAGTCTGACTGTAAAAATGAAACAGAATCACGTCTGTAGAAAAGCTTGGCAAATAAGACAATGCCCGTGTGAAGAAGCACCATTTTACCCGTTTGCTGCTGTTCAGTTGCTAAGTCGTGTCTGAGTCTCTGAGACCCCAAGGCCCCCCTGGCACGTCAGGCCTCCCTGTCCTTCACGTCTCCCGGAGTCTGCTCCACCTCGTGTCTGTTGAGTGGGTGATGCCATCCAACCATTTCATTCCCTGTCGCCCCTTCTCCTCCTGCCCTTAATCTTTCCCAGCATTAGGATCTTTTCCTATTTCACCCATAGGATTCTTCCGTTTAGGTTAGGATTTTTAGTCCCGTCCCCGACCCCTACTCCACTCACCCCCACGATGGTGATTGTAAGGTGTTTTTATTTCTCTCTCTTTGCCACACTGCATGGCTTGTGACTTCTCAGCTCCCCCAGCCAGGGATTGAACCCGGGCCGAGGCAGTGAGAGCACGGAGTCCTGGCCACTAGGCGGCCAGGGAACTCCCGCACCTCCCTTCCCAGCGTGTGTGATGGAGGAGGGCGCTGGCCCACCCTCTCTCTCCCAGTCGAGGATGAGATAAGCCACAAGCTGGCCACACAGTGCCAGCGGCCACCAGGCCACAGAGGGGGTGTTGTGGGCAGCTCTAGCCCCCCAGGCCCTATTGCTCCCAAGGGAGGGAGATCCAGCCTAGGAAACACCCCCTCCCTCTCTGCACTGACTTTGCCTTTACCCCGTGAGCTTAGACACAAGCTCAAGAAGATCCCTGACACGTTGAGCAAGCCATCCAGTGCCCCCAACCTCGTTGCCAGCGTCCTTTGCCCCACCTGTAAAATAAAAATGGGAGTGTTCTCTGGGTTCTGGGTTTCCCAGATGTGCCCCAGGAGCTGCTGTGGGGAGTGCTGGGGAGACGGAATGGGAGGGCACCCCAACCTGCTGTAACTGGGATGTCTTCCCTGTCTTCCCTTTGGGGTTTATGGGGTTCCAATTGAATAATGGGAGCCTATGTCGCCACATCATGTCCAACTCTTTGCTGCCCCGTGGACTGCAGCACGTCAGGTTCCCTGTCTCTCACCATCTCCCAAAGTTTGCCCAAGTTCATGGAACCCTACAGGTTTTCTTCTTTTCAGGTCTTTTTCTGGGGGAGGGGTGGAGGTTGGCCATACCATGCAGCACGCGGGATCTTAGTTCCTCAACCAGGGATGGAATCTGTGTCCTCTGCATTGGAAGCACGGAGTCTTAACCACCTGGGCCTGAGAAGTAATGCTGGGATGTGGACGTGGCAATAGAGGGCTTTCCAGAAACAACACGAAGCCAGGGACAACTCAGGCAGCATGTCCCCCCGGGCCCAGCCTCTTCCCGGGATCTCTGGGGCCTTACCTCCTGCTCTCCTGACCCCACTCAGGAGGGGCTGGGCCGTGACTGGCGTGACTGGGCCGCAGCTCACAGCTCCAGCCACCCATGCCGTCCTGACTCCTGCTCCTCCCCTTCTTACACAGACGTGCTCCTGGGTCCCCAGACCTCGCCGTGTGCACCCACATCCAGGCCTGGGCCCTGCCAGCCTCACCACCTCGAATGTCCTTTCCTTTGCCCGCACGTGTTCAGTCCTACCCTCTCACAGGCCCAACCCCTCCTTCTTGGAGCCTTCCCTAATGCACGCCCCTGCTCCGCTCCTGCCGGAGCCACGGCCACCTCTCCGCTCGGCCACACAGAACGCGGCCTGCGCTGTTCTCGTGGCCCTCATCAGGTGGCGCCTCAGATTCCTGTTTGTACGGAAGCGTCTCACGGCTCATACTGCTTCCTAGATTCGTATCCGTTTCCCCGCCTCCTTCAGTACTCCTTGGCAGGAAAGTTACGACCAACCCAGACAGCATATTGAAAAGCAGAGACATTGCTTTGCCAACAAAGGTCCATCTAGTCAAGGCTATGGTTTTTCCAGTGGTCATGTATGGATGTGAGAGTTGGACTGTGAGGAAAGTTGAGCACTGAAGAATTGATACTTTTGAACTGTGGTGCTGGAGAAGACTCTTGAGAGTTCCTTGGACCGCAAGGAGAGCCAACCAGTCCATCCTAAAGAAAATAAGTCCTGAGTGTTCATTGGAAGGACTGATGCTAAAGCTGAAACTACAATACTTTGGCCACCTGATGCGAAGAACTGACTCATTGGAAAAGACCCTGATGCTGGGAAAGATTGAAGGCGAGAGGAAAAGAGGACAACAGAGGATGAGATGGTTGGATGGCATCACCAACTCAATGGACATGAGTTTGGGTAAGCTCCGGGGGTTGGTGATGGACAGGGAGGCCTGCCATGCTACAGTCTGTGGGGTCGCAAAGAGTCGGACACGACTAAGAGACTGAACTGAACTGAACTTCAGTACCTTGACCACCACAGAGCCAAGAGTGAGGCTCAATATTAACTTGTTGCATGAATACGAGAATGAACGAGCCAGACAGAAGAGCCATCACAGGATAGGAAACCAACTGGGTGGAGGAGCGCTCCTTCTGCCAGGCTTCTGCCTGGGGAGGCTGAAGGGGAGCTATCCTCAGATGCCCTGCTCAGAGGGATGGTATTCTTGGGGAGGAAAACCATGGCCCAAGAGATGAGGCCAGCGGAAGAGACTGCAGCCCCTGTCCCTGGGGTCCGCTCTGAGCTCCAAAGCCCCAGGTTGGGGCCTTCTCGCTCTCAGATCTAGTCCAGCCCCGGCAGAGGGCTGACACTCACAATACAGAGCAGCTCCTGGCAGACACCAGCCACCCTCCGGGTTCGCAGTCTGGGCAGCCGGAAGATCATCCAGACAGATGCCGTCTCTAATTTAACACAGGCGGTCAGACCGGGCTTGGGCACAGGATGGACCTGACTGCCAGTCCCAGAGCTGCCACTTGATGATGGCTTTATAACTTGGAGCAGGTTTCTGAAAGCTTTCGGCGCTTTGATTTTCCATGTGTGAAAAGAGGGGTGGGTGAGTCCTAGAGCTTAGACAGTTGTTGGGGGAATGAAGGCTTTGCACGTTTGAATACCTTGGCCCAGTACCCAGTGCACACAGTAGGCTGTAACTGCCGCTCTTGTGTCGACTACTGTCATTTTTACCTGGCGCGCCCCTTACTGACAGCCCTGGGATGAGGCGCTCAGGTCCCTGAAGCCCTAAATACGCCGCTTGCTCGTGCCCTGGGGTGGCATCACTTCTCTACCAAGGGAGACGATCCAGCTTCCGCTTGTCTTAGTCTTCATCTCCAGTTGTTCAGCCGCATGAGCGTGACTGCCTTAACACTGGATTAGACTAATATCTTATGCTTTTGCATCTCCTTCTCGCCTGAGCACCCGGCACAATGCCAGGCGCACAGGGAGCACGTCAGAGGTCAATGAATGAATGAATGAATGAGTGGTTAGCTGCTGCCAGCAGCGGTGTTGGCACATAGCCTTCCCAGTTAAGCTCTTCAGAAAGCTGGGATGCCAGTCCCTTGTGGTGATGGGTCAACTCCCCTCCAGCTCCTATCTGCCCTTAGCTATGGGCTGTGGGGCAGAGGAGGGCTTCCCAGGAGCCCACCTACCAATGCAGGAGGCGTAACAGACACGGGTTCGAGCCTGGGTCAGAAAGACCCCCTGGAGGAAGGCACAGCAACCCACTCCAGTATTCTTGTCTGAAGAATCCCATGGACAGAGGAGCCTGGCAGGCCGTACAGTCCACGGAGTCACAAAGCGATGGACACGACTGAAGTGACTTAGGGCGCCTGCGAGCATGGAGCAGAGGAAGGTGCTGCTGGCTTAGCGACCAGGAAAGGCAGCTAAAAAGGCCTGAGGGGCTGACACGCGGATCTGAGGAGTCTCTATCAAAACCATTCTCTCTGTCCCTTTGTTCTACTGCCTGCCTGTCCGCAGAGAATCTGTGGGCTTGGCAGCTGATTCGGGATAAAAAAGCCTCCTCACCACTCAATTTAAGAGCGCTAAGGAGGTTGGGTATGCGAGGGATGAAGGGGGCAGGTGGATCCAGCCATCACAAAGGAGACCTCAGCCTGGAAGATTGGGCCGGTCCTGCCGCATGCCGGGGACAAAGGCTGAAGGACTCGGACTAAGCTGGAAAGCACAGGTGGGTCTTGTTTTTGCCTGCCTGGGATTCACTCACCCCTCTTTTAAGGTACAGACTGCCTCCCCTTTCTCCCTGGTGCTGAGATGCGGTTATGTGACTAAGCTGTGGCCAGTACAATAGATGAACGCCTCTCCCAGGGCCTGAATCAAACAAAATGTAACCTTTGCTTTATTCTCCCGCCAACCTGTTGGATATCATCAACGCAGGCTGTCCTTGAAACTAAGTGTTGAAGATGACAGAACCTCCACCAGCCTGGATCCCTGGATGAGCATAAAAGTAGAGCCCCAGCCCTGACGCCAGCGGGAGCAAGAAATGAAATTGTATTGTGTTAGCTACTGACAGGTTGGGGTGTTTATTGCAGCACGTGGCTTTCCTGCACTAACGCACTCTTGAGACCCACTCCCCTGATGCTCCTGGTAAAACCATCATTCTCTACTTTTGGTCCTGGGATTCAGGTGGAGTTTGACTTCACACAGATGGGCTCCAGAGAAGGATGTGTGATCCAGGCCTGACCCATCAGAATGTCCCATATCCTTAGCCCCAGAGATCGGTTCTGGAAAGAGCATATGACATGGTCAGAGCCGCTAGAACTCTGTCCTGGGACTTCCGTTGGAAACTCACAGGAAGAGAAACGCTTACTTTCTGCTGGAGTTGCTGAGAGGTAGGGAGAAAGTCTGGTGGTGCTGGCAGCTATCTTGCCACCATGAGGGGAGAGAAGGAGAGGCAGAGAGGCAGCAGGGAAAAGCAGAGTGGGCCACAAGCCCCACGGCATTTGTCTGAGGCCCTGGATCTCACCAGGCCTGCCCAGGTCTGCTTCTGGAGTTTCAATACCTTGTTGTTGATGTTATTAGGTCACCAAGTCATATCCGAGTCTTTGCAACCCCATTGGACTACAGCACTCCTGGTTCCCCTGTCTTTCACTGTCTCCGGGAGTATGCTCAGATTCATGTCCATTGACTCTGTCCATTGATTCATGTCCATCACTCAGTGATGCTATCAAGCCACCTCGTCCCTCTGTCGCCCCCTTCTCCTTTAGCCTTCAGCCCTCCCCAGCAGCAGGGTCTTTCCCAGCGAGCCTGGAGCCAGTGAGGTCTACTGTTCGCCTAAGCCAGGGGGAGCTGGGCCTTCGGCTGTCGCATCTAAGACAGCTCTGGCCCTGACAGCTGTTCCCTGTTCTCATCAGGTCAGCAGCTCTGGACACGGGGGATTGTGGAAGAGCTGCAGGGTCTGTCGTGATCCCGACAGTGCGACATCCAGGCGGCTCACCGGATCCAAACGTTCCTGGCTCTTTCCCTCTCGGTCACCGGTCATCCACCCGGACTGCCCTGTGCATACCTTCCCAGGCCCCTCTCCCCGGAGCAGCCTCCTTCCCTGCTCGCAGCGCCTGCCCCTCCACGCCGCCAGCCAGCACGTGTCTGGCCCTGACCCCACGTGCCGCTGCACTCAGCCTCACTAGCCTCAGCCTCCATTCAAACGCTAGAGCTCGAGGCTGATCGCTCCAGCCCAGCACGGTCACCCCAGATCTCGAATAAACCCTGGGCCACTCTCTTGAGACTGGGGAGTCGGCTCATCAGATGTAAGTACAGCTGATTAAGCCAGTCTCCCCGGGGACCTTCAGTGGTAGAGGTTCCTTTCCTATTTCTCTGGCCACCCTGCGGTTCGTGAGACTGTGAGATCTTAGCCGCCCTCTGAGGGATCAAACCTGCATTCCCTGCAGGGGAAGCTTGGAGCCTTAACCGCTGGACCTCTGGGGAGGGGGCATCTCTGACGATAGCGCGAGGTCTCAACAGGTTGATCTTTGGAGTCAAAGGCCTGGAAACGCCTATTACTTATTGTGGGACACAGACAAGTCACTTGACTGCTCTGCACCCCCATTTTCTCTGTAACACGGAGGCAACACTCCCAGCCCATCCTGCCGCAGAGGACTATTGTAAGGGGCCGTTCGAGTGGGATGTGGCATGAGAGGGCTTTGAAAAGCATCAAGCTCCCCACAAGCGGTAGGGTGCTTCCTTCCTGATGCCAGCACGAGGAAGTTGGAGGGAGGCCACTCCGCAACATCCAGGTTGAAGGGCTCCTATGTGGGGAGAGACGCCCACAGCCAAGGAGGTAGACACAGACCGCAGCAAAGGAGATTTACAGTAGACATCTGCAGGGGTTCCCTGAAGGAGAGAGTGACACAACACGAAAGCGGCTTCTGAGCCCAGACAATAAGCTACACATACACCTCCTCCCCAGGGCAGCCTGGAGGGATGGCTGCTTCAGTCTGCAATCAGAAGGGTGGCTGGGGAGGCCCCGGAAGACCCTTACAGCCCAAGCTGCCTCTGAAGCCCTAAAGCAGGGGCAGGAAGGAGCAGGAAAGAGCAGTCTAGAGGCATCCAGTTCTCGTGGCGTCATCGCACCTGTGGTCTCAGATCCCACAGGCCCTGGGCAGCTCCCACGCATCTCTGGGCACCAAAACCAGCTTCAGATTATGGGTGATCAGCAGCCTTTGAAATAGAGGCCCAGATGCCAGGAGGGGAGAGGAACATTCCCAGGTCCAAGTGGATACCGCCCAGGCCAGTCCCTCCCTACCTGCCTCAGTCTCCAAAGGACATAAGCTCAGAGGGTGACATCACAGCACCCCTCTGCCAGGATCTCAGTGATACACAGGCTCAGATGGTGGGCTGGGTTCTGGGAGGTGTGCTGCGGTCTTTAGGGAAAGTGTGCACACACATGCGCGTGTGGGCACGCACACACACACACACACACACACACACACACTAGATAACTGATGTTACAGACTGCAGCTTATTCTCTCCCACCTCTCTCCTGACTTGTGAGCACAAACAAACCCACATATGTACATACAGAGATCTTTGTTGTTTGGTTTTCACAAAAACAGTCTTTCTCTAACACGTCCTGCAGCTAGCTTTATCACTTACATCACGCGCCTCCCTCCAGTTCAGTGGCGGGCTTAACTCATTCGTCTTTTAATAGCTGCACGATGTATCTGAGCACCCCCAGCGAATGTGCAAGTTGTCTCCTGTTTTCAGGAACATCTAATATATGTGTGCTGTGTGCAGATCCTGGATGAAGAAGCAGATGTGTGCTGAGAAGATCCATGTGGGCTGAAAACAGGATCAAGAAGAGTTAACGTGAATTCCCGGAGCTGGGCCCTCTCAGCCAGAAAGGCCTTTAGAGCTTGTGGTCCAATCTCCTGGTTTAAAGATGAGAAAGGGGATTTATTTAAAGTCATACCGCTCACTACTGAAAAATCTGGGGCCACAGTTTAGGTCTTCTGACTCCCAGACTAATAATATCCTGACTTCTGTACAAAAGCCATTAAAATAAAAAATTGAAATAGGGCCAAGAAAGGCTTGTTTTAGCTTGTTGGTGGACACTGTAAATTGTGTCCTACTCTTTGTGACCCCCATGGACTATAACCCACCAGGCCACCTCTCCATGGGATTTCCCAGGCAAGAATACTGAAGTGGGTTCCATTTCCTTCTCCAGGGGATCTTCCCGTCCCAGGGATCGAATCTGCATCTCCTGAACTGGCAGGCGGATTCTTTACCATGGAACCACAAAATTACAGATACCTAAAATTTAGGGGTTGAATAAGGAGATAGTTCAATTCAGTTCAGTCGCTCAGTCGTGTCCGACTCTTTGCAACCCCATGAATCGCAGCACGCCAGGCCTCCCTGTCCACCACCAACTCCCGGAGTTCACCCAGACTCACGTCCATCGAGTCCGTGATGCCATTCAGCCATCTCATCCTTGGTTGTCCCCTTCTCCTGCCCCCAGTCCCTCCCAGCATCAGAGTCTTTTCCAGTGAGTCAATTCTTTGCATGAGGTGGCCAAAGTATTGGAGTTTCACCTTCAGCATCATTCCTTCCATAGAAATCCCAGGGTTGATCTTCGGAATGGACTGGTTGGATCTTTTACTCAAATCCCTTAGAGATAATGACAGTGTGACAGGGCCTCTTTTTATCCTCTTCCTCTTGCCCTTCTCTCCAGGCAAATTTGCCCAAACACAAGCTCATTTCTGCCTCAGGATCTTTGCACCTGCTACTGCCCAGGGAGGGACTGCACTTCCCTCAGATTTTTGCTTGGCTGCTGCCTTCTCACACACAGACCTCAGCTCCACCGCCCCCTCTTCAGAGAGGCCCTCCTTGTTTCCACCCTCCCCACAACTAACCAAGCTGTTCAGCCATCGTGTACCCCGTTATCCTGCTTGCTGTCATCATCTGTAAAGACCTCGGGCATGTGTGTATTTGTCTGCTCATTAACAGTCTCTTATATTAGAAGAGAAGCCCCACGAGGCAGAGAACTTGCCTGCAGAGGACAATGCCTGGCACGTGGCTGGTGATGGTAACGATCTGAGTTGACAGAGCCCAAGTCTCCTGGTCGCTTGTCCAGGGATGCTCCCACTCTACCCAGAGGTGTCTGGGCTACATCAGGCTGCAGAGGCTACTGGCCCCGGCTTCTGGAGAGAGCACTGGCTGCCAGCTTCTGTGAGGAAGGGCACAGGGAGCCTACAAGAACTCAGTTCAGTTCAGTTCAGTCCCTCAGTCGTTTCCAACTCTTTGAGACTGCATGGACTGTAGCTAGGTGACAATAGACAGCCTTGACATACTCCTTTTCCTATTTGGAGCCAGTCTGTTGTTCCATGTCCAGTTCTAACAGTTGTCTCCTGACCTGCATACAAATTTCCCAAGAAACAAGAAACATCGGAAATGAATAAATCTCTGTTAGAAGCAGGCATTTGTATGAACAACAAAAACAAAAAAAGTAGAGTCGTATAAGGAAAGTGGAAGCCGTGAAATGGAAAATGCCAAGGTTATAAAATCTCTGGGCTGGAAATGGTCCTGGCAGACTGGCAAGATGCTCCCCAAAGCCGTCACCTCTCCCTGCAGGGAAGGGGCTGCACCTTTCCCAGCTCCCCTTGCTGCTGGGCACAGCCATGTGGCTATGCTCTGGCCAGTGGCCCGAGAGCCTCTTCACCACTCCTGCCCTGAGCAAGCCCGGTTTCTGCTTCCCCCATCTGCCAGCTGAACACAGAGTCCACTGAGCACCGAGGAGGGCAGAGCCACAAACCTGGGCGTTCAGGAAGAGTCACGAGCCAAGCTCCTGCCTCACCTGCTTAGCCTCCCATGAGGGGCTTCTCCACAGGGCTTAAAGACCAAGGAGGTGGTTTGCAAAAGCTTCCAGGCAGAGAAGCGGACACAGTGGCTTTTCGGTCTTAATTTTAAGCTTTCTTAAAGCCATGGCTCTATTCTTTCCTCACATTCTCCTAACTATCCTTCTTTGAATCCTCCATTCATCCATCCATCCACTTATTCACGCAACAAAGATTTATTGGGAAGCTACTATATTCCAGGGCTTCCTGCGTGGCACCAGAGGTAAAGAACCCACCTGGCAATGTAGGAAACATAAGAGAGGCCAGTTCGATCTCCAGGCCCGGAAGATCCCCTGGAAGAGGCCATGGCAGCTCACTCCAGTACTCTTGCTTAGAGAATCCCCATGGACAGAAGAGCCTGGCAGGCTACAGTACAGGGGCTCACAAAGAGTCAGATATGACTGAAGCAACTTGGCATGCACTATACTCCAGGAATATTGAGTGCAGCACTTTCACAGCATCATCTTTTAGGACTTGAAATAGCTCAACTAGAATTCTATCACCTCCACTAGCTTTGTGTCTAGTGATGCTTTCTAAGGTATTGCCAACAAATTTGGAAAACTCAGCAGTGGCCACAGGACTGGAAAAGGTCAGTTTTCATTCCAATCCCAAAGAAAGGCAATGCCAAAGAATACTCAGACTACTGCGCAACTGCACTCATCTCCCCCACTAGCAAAGTAATGCTCAAAACTCTCCAAGCCAGGCTTCAGCAATACATGAACCACGAACTTCCAGATGTTCAAGCTGGTTTTAGAAAAGACAGAGGAACCAGAGATCAATTGTCAACATCCATTGGATTATCTAAAAAGCAAGAGATTTCCAGAAAAAACATCTACTTCTGCTTTATTGACTATGCCAAAGTTTTGACTGCGTGGATCACCACAAACTGTGGAAAATTCTGAAAGAGATGGGAATACCAGACCACCTCACCTGCCTCCTGAGAAATCTGTATGCAGGTCAGGAAGCAACAGTTAGAACTGGACATGGAACAACAGACTGGTTCCAAATAGGAAAAGGAGTACGTCAAGGCTGTGTATTGTCACCCTGCTTATTTAACTTCTATGCAGAATACATCATGAGAAACACTGGGCTGGAAGAAGCACAAGCTGGAATCAAGATTGCGGGGAGAAATATCAATAACCTCAGATATGCAGATGACACCACCCTTATGGCAGAAAGCAAAGAAGAACTAAAGAGCCTCTTGATGAAAGTGAAAGAGGAGAGTGAAAAAGTTGGCTTAAAGCTCAACATTCAGAAAACTAAGATCATGGCACCTGATCCCATCACTTCATGGCAAATAGATGGGGAAACAGTGGAAAGTGTCAGACTTTATTTTTCTGGGCTCCAAAATCACTGCAGATGGTAACTGCAGTTGTGAAATTAAAAGACCCTTGCTCCTTGGAAGAAAAGTTATGACCAACCTAGGCAGCATATTAAAAAACAGAGACATCATTTTGCCAACAAAGGTCTGTATAGTCAAGGCTATGGTTTTTCCAGTAGTCATGTATGGATGTGAGAATTGGCCTATAAAGAAAGCTGAGCACCAAAGAATTGATGCTTTTGAACTGTGGTGTTGGAGAAGACTCTTGAAAGTCCCTTGGACTGCAAGGAGATCCAACCAGTCCATGCTAAAGGAGAGCAGTCTTGGGTGTTCATTGGAAGGACTGATGTTGAAGCTGAAACTCCAGTCCTTTGGCCACGTGATGTGAAGAGCTGACTCATTGGAAAAGACCCTGATGCTGGGAGGGACTGAAGGGAGGAGGAGAAGGGGACGACCGAGGATGAGATGGTTGGATGGCATCACCGACTCAATAGACGTGAGCTGGAGTAAACTCCAGGAGTTGGTGATGGACAGGGAGGCCTGGCGTGCTGTAGTCCATGGCGGTCACAAAGAGTCAGACTGAACTGAATATTCCAAGCACTGTTCTAGGCGCTGGGGTTAGAGCAGTGAGGAGCACAGACAAAGATCCCACCCCTCTGGCCTCTCTCGCTTTCTGAGATGGCCAAACTCTATCTGAGAAGTCTGTTTCTTTCTAAATAAATCTGCTTCTTACCTATCAAACAATAACAACAACCCCACCCCCCAAGGGGCTTACATTCTAGCAAGGCAAGAACAAAAATTAAACAAAACAGTAAGGAAAGGCACTTCTGTTACTAGACCCATTTTACAGCTGGGCAGCCTGAGGAGCAGAGGTTAAATGACTTAAGCGGGTTTGATTCTGAGTGACAATAATAAAAGGAGTATATCTGGGAGCCTGGTGAAGATGAACTTAACATCGTTTTCCTTGGTGGGAACTTGGTTCTGAACCTCGGTCTCCTCACCTGAAAAACGTGGCTAAGAACATGCTAAGGTCTCGACGGATGGTTCAGTAGTGGCCTCTGATGAATTCTCTCCTTGCCTAAGTCCCCTCTCACTTCGACTCTGGGCTTGGCTGCCATTCCTCTGGCAACGGCAAACGTGGCTCACGCAAAGGCTCAAAAAATGCTGCACTTTGGGGCTTGGTGTCCTGGGACTCTGCCAGCCCCTGGAAGAAGCCCAAGCTGGGCTGCTGGAGACATGTGGCCGGTTCACCGTTCAGCCTTTAGACATGTGAGCGAGGCCACTGTAATCCTCTTGAACCCATTTGTTCCCTTGGATGATTGCACGTGAGTGACCCCAGGCAAGACCAGCAAATGAACTGCCCGGCCGAGTCCAGTTCAAATTGCTGGCCTGCAGAACTGTGAGCAAATAAAATGGATGTTCCCTTAAACCACTCTGTGTTAAGGTGGATTGTTACACGACAATAGCTAACTACTGATGCAGCGGCCTTAAACTGTGTCTCTGAGGACTGAATGAGAAAATGTCTGGAAAGCACGTGAAAGTGTGTTTGGCACGAAATGATAGCTCAGTCAAATATAGGCCTTGTTATTGTCAAATGATGGAGCCACGTTTCTCGGTTTGTGGAACCCTCTCTGTTGGCCTTTCTAGTTACCTAAGCGTGAAGTGTGCTGACGCTGGACAATCCTGTGAGGTCACCTTAAACCTGCCTGTGGTGGCGGCAGATGGCGAGGTTAAGGGCTGCCTTGGGTGGACTTCAGCCTGACCACTCTTGAATGGGAAGAGAAAGGGATTTCGGTGGGGTGGCCCCAACCGGCAGTTATTTAAGGTTAAGTAACCAAGGCTGACAAATCTATAATGGACTCTGGGGTCCTTTCTGGAGCTCCCGAGTTTGCTCTGACCTGTACTTTGGGCAGGAGAGGGTGGTGATGCCCAGGTGGCTCAGTGGTAGAGAACCCACCAGCCAACGCAAGAGCCACGGGAGGTGTGGGTTCGACCCCTGGGTCCCGCAGAGCCCCTGGAGGAGGAAAAGGCAATCCACGCGAGTGTCCTTCCTGGGAAATCCCACCGATAGAGGAGCCTGGCAGGCTACAGTCCACGGGGTTGCAGAGTTGGACGCAAATGACTGAGCACAGGTGCAGGTACTTTGGGGGCCTCCTCCTTCCTTTCACATGTACGTTGCTAAAAACTCTGCTGTGTACCAGGCACTGGGTGCCCAGGAGGCAAGATAGCATTCATCTGTCGTTCTAGACAGACAGACAATCAACTCATGACTGATACTATCAGATAGCAATAGGCCCTCTGAAGGGAAGAAGGGTAACAAGAGAGTGAAGGGGAGATGCAGTTAGGACAAGCTCTCAAAGCAGGTGCTGTTTGAAGACCCCCAGGAAGAGACATTGAGGAGAAAGAACAACCTGGGCAAAGGTCTTTGCTCTTAAGAGAGCACGGCTCTTGTGTTGGGTGCGACAAGCCTGTGATAGAGACTCACTGGGCAGGAAGCCAGAGAGCAGACTGCCTAAGTCAGGGGGAAGGCTTTGGGTTCCATTCCAAGCAGCGGAAACTTGTGGGTGGTTTGTGTTTTCAAAAGCTCACTCTGAGCACTATTTAAAGGATGGAATTGGGAGAGGGAGTCAGACAGGAAGCAGGAGAACTGATCAGCGGTCTAGCTGTGAACCAGTGGTGCCTTAGACCAGGGCTGCAGAGGTGAAGATGGGAGGCACGGCTGGATTCACAACAGATTTGGAAGACAGAGCCAGGGCCTGGGGAGCGAATGGGGCATGAAGGAAAGCGAGGCTTCGAGGGCCGCTTCCAGGTCTGTGATCTGAGTCACTGAGCAGACCTTTAACTGAGGCAGAGACCAGGGCCAAGGCAGGTACAGGCTGGGGTCGGCTGAGGATAGAGGTTTTATTTCAGATCCCCTCCAATCACGAGGCTAATAAACATCCAAGTGGAGAGGCTAAGTGGGCAGCTGGATGTACAAGACTGTTTCCAAGAACAAGGCAGGTAAGTCTGGAAGTCATGACTCTCATGGGAATTTCAAGCCATAACCCTGGGTGCGTGACCTGGGAGAGGAGAGGAGTCATGTAGGCAGGCAGAGACCACTGTGCTTGTCAGATGAGCAGGAAAGAAGCCAAGAACGGGGACGGCAAAGTGGGGGGAAATCAGAAGAATGTGGTCTCCCTGAGCGTCGAGGCTGCAGGCAGTCTGCGCCCTGGGGCCCCAGCTGGTGCAGCATGAGGACCCTCTGCACCCCAGAGCCCACCCCAGGGAGAGCAATCAGCCCTGCTATGGAAACGGCCCAAGCTCCACTGAGCTGCCCAGGAGCGGGAGAAAAACGCAGCTGCATCTTTGCCAAATGTTTTGTTTTCCTCTCCTGTTCTCCTCTCCCTGGATGGCATTTAGAGTCATGAAAATGTTGGGTCAATCTTGGTTCTGCCATTGTGCTGCTCACTGAAGGACCCCGCACCACTGATTTCACCTCTCAGAGCCTCACTGTCCTCATCTGTACAATGGGCAGCCCTCTTTCCTTGCAGGGTGACTGTGAAGATGGTAGATTGTCACAGCAGACAGAGCAGGACCTCACACTTGACGGGCACTCATCAAACTGGGAGGCTCCCCTCTCACAGTTGCCTGTTTCAGTCAATCATTTGGGGGGTGTTTGATCTTCAGCTGGCCAGGGCTTAGAATACCCTCTCCAGCATCCTCTTCTGCTGTCCCCAGAACAAACCCACACACACGTGGCACTTTAAAGATTTTGCCATTAAGGACTTCCCTAGCAGTCCGGTGGTTAGGATTCCAAGCTTCCACTGCAGGAGACACGGTTTCCATCCCTGGTCAAGGAACTAAGATCCCCCATGCTCAGCAGCATTACCAAAAACAAAACCAGAAGATTTTACCATTAATCGCTGTAGGGAAACAGAAGAGGATGGCATCTCTGAGCCACTGCTCAAGCTGTTCCCTCTTCTCAGAGACAGAGTTTTGGGTGAAGTAGAAAAAGATAGCTTTCTTGCTTTGCTGAGAAAAAGGAGACACAGCAGGCTAAAACCCTCAAAACCACGGCCCAACCTGGGGAAGATAGTGACAAGTTTTATTATAAAGGAGGGTTGATCAGGTCGTGGACAGTCTTCTGATGGGGTGGCAGTGAGGTTCGTAGGAGTCAACCTCAGGTTTAACTAGTCTGAGGTCTACGTGCTTGTGGGCAGCAGACCACAGCTTCTGCCACATGGACGAGCTTTCAGTATCTGAAAAGCAGCTCAAAGATGCTGTTGTGTGTGTCCATTGGTGGGGAAACAGGACCTTACCCCAAGGCTGCTCTTGACTCTTTCTCCCTGGTCTCACATCCCCTTCCTTCCTTCATTAACAGTTGCTTGCATCTGCCCATCGGAACTTAGGGAAGTTCACGGAGGCTGAATGAAGGCTATTTCCTATAATTAAAGAAATGGGGGCACACCACCCTTGAGCTCAGAGCCCTGCACGGTGTCAGCCTCCTACAAGATCCGGCTGCAGTGTTGGGTCCTCTCTGGGGCTTTACCCAGTGCCCCTCCAGGGGCAGACAGACTCCTCCTCCCCTTGGCCTCACAGCTATGACTGGTGAGGGCAAGCAGACACCGCAGACACAGTCTGGCACATCTTGGTCAGAGGTGCATGGAGGGGCCCAGCAGAGGGTGCACTGGGGGGTCCTGCCCTCCTGCCACCTCCCCCGCAGGCCAGCCTTGGCCCCTCCCAGAGACCCCTGAAGGGAATGGGATCTCATGATCTCAGGGGCAGGAACTCAGCCCTTTGGACTCCCCTGGGCCACGTTAAAAATTAATCTGCAAGTGCCTGGGGCTACCCGGAGTAGGCCACTGTGCAGAGTGTTCCAGAAGGAGTTGTCCCTCCCACACCAGCGCTGCCCTCAACCCCCCTGTCCCTGGGCTCCCAGCAGGGAAAGACTGGCCTGGGAGCTCCCCTGGGATGTTTGGAGCTTAGGGTCTGTTGTCCCTGGGCCCCAGGCTAGGAAGGATAGGGACTCAAGAAAGGATCAGATGGGGGCTTCCGTGGTGGCTCAGTGGTAAAGAATCCACCTACCAATGCAGGAGACACAAGTTCGATCGCTGATCCAGGAAGATCCCACATGCCGAGCACACTGTGGCAACTAGTGAGCATGAGCTCTAGGGTCTGGGCTCTGCAACAGCACCGAACTGTGAGCGTCACCACCAACAACCACACCTTACAAAATGGTCCAAGTGTACTTCCCTGATGGTACAGTGGATAAGAGTCCACCTGCCAGTCAGGGGCCACAGGTTCGATCCCTGGTCCAGGAAGATCCCACATGCCTCGGTGCAACTAAGCCCGTACACCCCAACTACTGAAGCCCTGGTGCCTAGAGCCTGTGCTCCACGGCAAGAGGAGCCACGTCAGCGAGAAGTCTGCACACCCAGCGAGGAGCAGACCCCACTCACCACAGCTAGAGAAAGCCTGTGCACAGCCACAAAGGCTCAGCACACCAAAAACAAGTAGAGTAAACGGTAGAAGAAGAGAGGCAATTAGCACCATCACGAACTATACGCGTGGCACAGCAAGGAAGGAGGAATACATAGATAAGCGATATCCTTCTCATCTCTGCTATGGGTCATGAGGCATTTATTACATCCTTCCTCTGCTTTCCATTCCATTTTTCCTTTGCCTTCAGCAAGCACCTCATGTGGTCAAAGGATTTTACCTGGTGGGATCACCTGAGCTTCATTCAGGAGGAAACTGAGACCACGTCGTCCTACTCACCCTGAGCTGCTGGCATCTCCCATTGCTTTTGGCCACTGACCATGGAATTAGAAGGCAGCCCCAGAGGGTTTCACGGGACCTGGGACACACTTCTCCCTGTCCCCCCTGTGCAGCAGCAAACGTATTTCTCCCTTGACAACTAGAATCAATCACTCCAGTCAACACAAATCCTCACCCACCCACCTTTTTCTCTCTGCTCATCCAGGGCATGAGGAATCTGGAACTGCCAGATATTGGTCTCCATTTCTGGGCTTCCCAGGTGTTGCTAGTGGTAAAGAACCTCCCTGCCAGTGCAGACGCTGGTCAGATCCCTCGGTTGGAAAGCTCCGCTGGAGGAGGAAATGGCAACCCACTCCAGTATTCTTGTCTGGAGAATCCCATGGACAGAGGAGCCTGGCCTGTAGTCCATGGAGTCACAGAGTCGGCCACTACTGAAGTGACTTAGCACTCACAGTCTCAATTTCCAAATCAATGGGACTTCTGTGATATCCTGATAGAGACACTCTTCCTTTGCATACCAAGACCTCTAAACTAGCAGAGTCCACGCTCTTGGGAAAGGGAAGTGAAAATTTTTTAAGTCATCCACCCCAAGATTCCCTGACCCATGGATTCTGGGAAAGAAAGAAGCATCAGCTTGCATTGGTTGCTGAATCAGAGCATATGCCAACTTGGGCCAGCACTTCAGATTCACACAAGGTTGCCTTCTGGTCAGTGCTAACCAAGTCCCAGGAGGCCATGTCACCCACTCATAAAGCTGGATGATTCTGATGATAAGGGTGTGTGGTAACATCAGTGAATCTCATATTCACTTGCCAGTTTCTTCATTTCTCTTGCTGAAAAATGAGGTCTCTGGTCAAAACAATGCTCTTTGGACTACTGTGGTTATTTTTTTATATTAATTAATTTATTTTAATTGGAGGCTAGTTACTTTACAATATTATGGTGGTTTTGCCATACACTGACATGAATCAGCCATGGGTGTACATGTGTCCCCCATCCTGAACCCCCTTCCACCTCCCTCCCCATCCCATCCCTCAGGGTCTTCCCAGTGCACTGGCCCTGAGCACCCTGTCTCATGCATCAAACCTGGACTGGCGATCTATTTCACATATGATATTATACATGTTTCAGTGCTATTCTCCCAAATCATCCCACCCTCGCCCTCTCCCACAGAGTCCAAAAATCTGTTTTTTACATCTGTGTCTCTTTTGCTGTCTCGCATACAGGGTCATCATTACCATCCTTGTAAATTCCATATATGTGCGTTAATATACTGTACTGGAGTTTCACTCTGTATAATAGTACCGTGGGTATTGATAAGACATTCAGTAAATCTACTAATGGAGTTGCTAGCAGAAGCTTAGCCAGCAGAGAATGTGAAACCTTAGCTGGAATAAATCTCTGTTGTACTGAGGGCAAGTCTATGCTACTTGTGTGACGAAAGGAATCCAGTGTAACCAACCTGCCACCAGATGGCAGGCCAGGCGTCTATGGGTCAAGTACCATGTTTGAAGGTTCAGAGCCACTGCTCTTGACAGCTGGACTCACCTGTGGTCGGGAGACTGAAGCCGAGATGCTAATAGTGGCTCAATGTCCACCATCCTCTTCTTCCTCAGGATTAATAAAATCATCCTAATGCCATTCGGGTCATCATTGTGCCCAGCCAAATGAAAGCATTTCAGAGTTTCCTTTGCTGCTGCTGCTGCTAAGTCGCTTCAGTCGTGTCCAACTCCGTGCGACCCCATAGACAGCAGCCCACCAGGCTCCCCCGTCCCTGGGATGCTCCAGGCAAGAACACTGGAGTGGGCTGCCGTTTCCTTCTCCAATGCAGGAAAGTGGAAAGTGAAAGTGAAGGCGCTCAGTCGCGTCTGACTCTTCACGACCCCATGGACTGCAGCCCACCAGGCTCCTCCTTTGCTACTAGGCGAGACCAAATAACTAAGTTCTGGCTAGTGATGTATAAAGTAGAGGTGCGCCTCTTTTAAATCTCCCACCATCCTTCTCTTGCTGCTTGGAATGAGTTTGGGAAGGCTAAAGCTCCAGCGGCAATCTTGAGTCACAAGGTAAACTTGAAGACAGAAGTTACAACTAAGAAAATCCCTGGTGACTGTGGAGTCCTAGACTAAAAGAGAGATAAAATTATGTCTTAATTAAACCATTATCATTTGGAGTTTTCTATAGTATAAGTCAAACTTCATTTTAATTGATATTTATAGTAAATAAGATGGCGGGGAAAATAAAAAATATAACAATAATTACAGTCAGTATAAATGGATTGAAGTGTCTGATTAAGAGACAGAGACTTATGGAAGAGATATTGATAACAGACACACAACAAAGGACCAAAATATTAAAAGGCAAGGCAAGGGCTCTTATTGTGAGAGGCATGGACCCCACCCCGGCCTCCCACTGAGCCACTGGATAGCCACAGGGAGTCCATAAACTACGAAGGAAAAATCATGCTCTTATTTTCACTCACTTCTAACTATTAATAAAATTTAGCATTCCCATCATTTATAAAGGTTGACAACAAATCACAGAAATGCTACAGTGCCTGTGACTTTGTCACCAATATAAACCATATATATTTTCACATCACTTTACTACAATGTTCCCAAATACATTTTATTCCTATCATGACTTCAAAAATGACAATGGTTATTAGGGTTACTGTTAGAACTTGCTATTTAATATGTTAACTTAAAAGTAAACAAATATCTTAACTATTCTGGTAACTGTATTTCTGGTACTTGTGTATTTCACAACTAGCTTGCTTTGGGGCTTCCCTGGTGGCTCAGATGGTAAAGAACCTGCCTGCAACACAGGAGACCTGAGTTCGATCCCTGGGCCAGGAAGATCCCCTGGAGAACCCACTCCAGGATTCTCGCCTGGGAAATTGCATGGACAGAGGAGCCTGGTGGGCGATGGTTCACGGGGTCACAAAGAGTTAGACACGGCTGAGCAACTAACCCTTTCACTTTTCAGTTTGCTTATAATTTTAAACATTTAAAACATTTTGAGGGACTTTCCTGGTGGTCCAGTGGCTGAAACTCCACGCCCCCAATGCAGGGGGCCTAGGTTCTAGCCCTGGTCAGGGAACTAGATCCCACACACAACAACTAAAAGGATCTCACATGCCGAAACTAAAGATCCAAATAAATAAACAAATAAAAAATATATTTTTTAAATTTGCAAAGAGATTTTTCCTGCCTTGCAAATCCTGCAAGGCCTTGCACCAAAACCATGGACACCAAGAGCAGAAACAAGGTCACCTCTGAAGCTGACTGAGCTCCTATGTCACCACTGCCAAAAGCCCCCTGATCATCACCCACAGGCTTCCTGACCCCATCAGTTGAGCTCAGTTCAGTTGCTCAGTCGTGTCAGACTCTTTGTGACCCCAAGGACTGCAGCACTCCTGGAACTTGCTCAGACACATGTCCATTGAGTCAGTGATGCCATCCAGCCATCTCATCCTCTGTCGTCCCCTTCTCCTCCTGCCTTCAATCTTTCCCAGCATCAGGGTCTTTTCCAATGAGTCAGCTCTTCACATCAGGTGGCCAAAGGACTGGAGTTTCAGCTTCAACATCAGTCCTTCCAATGAACACCCAGGACTGATCTCCTTTAGCATGGACTGGTTGGATCTCCTTGCAGTCCAAGGGACTCTCAAGAGTCTTCTCCAACACCACAGTTCAAAAGCATCAATTCTTTGGCGCTCAGATTTCTTTATAGTCCAACTCTCACATCCATACATGACTATTGGAAAAACCATAGCCTTGACTAGATAGCCTTTGTTGGCAAAGTAATGTCTCTGCTGTTTAATATGCTGTCTAGGTTGGTTATAACTTTCCTTCCAAGGAGCAAGTGTCTTTTAATTTCATGGCTGCAGTCACCATGTGCAGTGATTTTGGAGCCCCCCAAAATAAAGTCTGACACTCTTTCC
>SJYC01101899.1:0-60833 GCA_006408675.1 Madoqua kirkii
GGGGGGGGGGGGGGGGGGGGGGGGGGGAAGAGGAATCTCTGTGGCTGGGGGTCCTGTGTTTCATGAGGCTGAGCGCCCCAGGCCCAGGACACAGCGATGCTGGGCCACAGAACCAGAGATGTCAGCAGGTGGAGCGCGGAGACGCTGCTTCATCTCCCCCTGCCCTCCCCTTTCCTTTTCCTTTTCCCCACACCACCCATCTAAGCTGAGATAAGACGCAGATTCACTCCTGTTTGCTGGGGGTCTGGGGACACGTGGATGCCTTGGATGCCCCAGCTGCATTCTGCCCCTCCTGTGTCATCCTGATCAAATCACTTAAGGTTACAAACCCAGTTTGCATGGGTGTTCACATCATGACCTCATGGGATCCTCCAGCCATGCTCACCGTAACACATTATATCTCATTCAACCCTCATTACAACTCTGCAAGATTCTGTTAGTGCACCCAGTTTACAGAAGAGAAAACTGAGACTTAGAGAGGTGGCGTTAACTCCTGAAGGTCATACAGCGAATTAATGGCAGAGCTGGAATTCAGCTCAGCTCCAAAGTGTGAGCTCTTCTACAGTCCCAGAATGGAGGAAAGAGATGATCGCTATCCTCACCGTACAGATGGAGAAACTGACTTAGAGAGGTCAAGTCACTGCCAGTGGTTGCACAAACGGGAAGTGGTAGAGCCAGGATGCAAACACTTCTTTTACCAGCAGCCCAGTGTCTATTTTGCCAACAACAACAACAACAAAGTGAGGCATCCTAAGTTGATGAGCTCAGAGATTCTCTCCAGCTGAGATCTTTTTACATTCTGGGTTGAGACAAAGAGGAATTGGAAGGAGGATGAGTGTAAATAAAGAAGCAGCTTGGCCTTATGGCTGCGCCTCACACTCCCTGACTCAGGAAGCCAGTGGGGCTGCCCCAGCCCTGCCCTTTCAGCCTCACCACACCCCTCATTGAAGGAGTCATTCAACAAACAGGGTGGGCAACACTTGGAGTTTGGATTTCCCAGGCCACAAACTGACCACTCCAGGGCCTCTTCCCTGAAGCCAGAATGCCCACAGTCACGTCCTACACAGTGGCACCTGTCCCCTGACCCTCTGACTCATCAGTGCGTGCCAGCAGTGGGAGTGGTCCCCAAGGGAGCGTATAAAGCACCCGTGGACCCTGGGCATCCACGCTGGGACGAGCACACACACACACCCTCTGTCCCCAGCCCTCTCCCTCACCCGCGCGCCGAGCACCCCAGGGGCGCGCACCTGGCCGCCTCCCGGCAAGGACACACCCCGCGGGGAGGAGCTGCCGTCGCGGTGGGGCCCAGCCCACACCGGCTGCGCGCTCGCTTTCCGCTCCTCCGCCGGCCCCGGGAGATCGACATGGCCCAGGAGCGTCCCAGCCTCGCCCTGGAGCCCCAGCACGTCGAGCGGTTGCTGCTGTCCTGCCAAGAGGCCAAGAAGTCCGCCTACTGCCCCTACAGCCGCTTCCCCGTGGGAGCCGCTCTCCTCACCGGGGACGGCCGGATCTTCTCCGGTAAGGGCGGCGCCTGGGGGTCCCCTTCGCGGCAGCCTGGGCGGGAGGTCAGAGGAGGACGCGGACGGGCCACAGGGGTGCTCCGTCTCCCCCCTCCGCTGGGCAAGGCCGCCACACCCCCCCGGCCCTGACTGCTGTTCCAGACGGCCGGGATGAAAATGCTGCTCAAGCCCCACGGCTTTCCATTCCTGGGGGGGCCTGGGAGGCGGAGGTGAGATGGGGGAGGAAGAGGGGAAGGGGAGGCCACAAATGCACAACCTCGGCAGCTCCCGCTGGAGCCGGGAGGGAGAGGGCTAACACCTCCTGAGCCCCTCCTCTGTGTCTGGCACCCCGCAAAGACTTGGAGGCTACATCAGCAAGTCCTCCCCACCCCCACCCCCCACCCATCAACCTAGGAGTTATGCCCATTTTTTGTAGTGAAGAAACTGAGGTCCAGAGAGGTGACATGATTTGCTCGAGGTCTCATGGGTTTCGGTGACCAGGGCTAAGGGCGCCCCAAACCTTGCCCTTTTCCTGTCACCCACCACCCAGGGGGCTGGCTGGGTGTGAGATCGAGGAATCCAGGGCTGACTCCTTAGTCGAGCGTGGGCCTTGCAGAAAAGGAGCCAGGTGGGGTTCGGGTGGCCAGTACTGAATGCCTGCCTGGGGAGAGAGAGACAGGAATCTGAGCTGGCACTAATCTGTTCCTAAGCGACTTTTCTTTGGTTTGCTGGCTTCATAGAAAAACTCACGTGAACAATAATTCAGACTTGTTCTTGCTAAGCTTAGGGACATCCCCTTTAATGACAGTGGGGAACCAGGCGTGGAGGTGGCGGGTAAGCGGAAACTCCATGCCCCTCCCCCTGCATTCCCACCGCTGCCCCACACAGATGAGGACGGGCCCAGACATAGATGCGAATCCCCAGTCCTGCCGCCCAGACACCCCCTTCCACCTGGCGGCAGCCATTTGGAGGACCAGAGTCTCACATGTGTAATCTCATTGGTAGCCCACACCCACCCCAAGCACTCCCTGGGGTCAAATGTGAGCCCCTTGCCCCCACCACTGTTCAGCTGGGAGCCTGGCTGGAGACCCACACCTGCCCCTCTATGGTGGCCCTTCTGGGCTGTCTCTGATGTTCATCTCATCCCTTGCCTTTTGAGATTGGAACTTAGAGTTTCCCTGACTCCCAAGTTTGCTTTCCTGTGGAGGATACAAAAATCTCTGAGTATCATGTGGAAATTCAGGCCTGGCCCAGTGGCTCAGATGAGCATTAAACATTAACCACTACCTCAAACAACACTGCAACCCACAGGCTCAGGGCCTTGAACATGCAATCCGCTACTGATTCCCCCAGCACCTCCATATTCCCTCTGGATGGTGTGCAGAGAGGGGCCCTCCCCATCCTTGCATTGATTTATTCTTCAACACATGTTTGCCAAGCACCAGCTATGTGCTAGGTAATGTATCAGGTGCTGGAGATGCCACCGGCAGCAGAAATGACGGTCCCTACCCCCACGGTGGTCTCCACTTCTCATGTGCAGGCCTTGGCTCCAAGTGGGAGCCTCAGCCTAGGAGAGAACAGATGGAGTGAGCAGAGGTGTGACCTGTTTAAATGGCAGGGAAGGACCTGACATCACCAGGAAAAGGGTGGTGCGGTGGGCATTCGTGGAGGCATTACGGGATGGGGTACAGGCCCTGGAGGAGTTAGAGTCTCCTGAGTTTGCATCCTGGCACTGCTGTTTCTTGGCTGTGTGTGACCCCGGGCTAACCCTCCTGAGTCTCAGCTTACACATCTGTAAATGGAGGATCATAGGCCTGCCTTTCAGGATGGCTGTGAGCAGAGCTGGTGTTCCTGGCCCAGCGGCCCTCCCTGATGGGTGGTTCCCATCGTGAAAGATGTCGGATTTCACCCCGGGTGTGAAGTTTTCCGTGAGCTAATGCCTTTAAAGGGGCGAAAGTGCTCGTCACGCAGTTTCTGGCCCACGATAGGACCGTCAGCACTGGTGACTGCTTATACTCCACTACCGTTAATGGCATGATGATGATGGTTTAGAGGCAGATTGTGGAGGACTTTGGAAGGCCAAGTGGAGACACTGAGATTTGATGAGGTAGAAAGTAGGGAGCCAAGAAAAATAACATGAAAGTGGGGTTTGGGGACAGTGTGTCTGACAGGTACTCAAGGAGAACAGGGGCACAGGAAAGAGTGTCAAGGGGGTGATGTATGTCTTGCTTGCTGACTGCATGTTGCCTGGCCTATAGTTCAGGTTCGTTGAATGTATGAGAGAGTGGTTTGGCCTAGGTCACTGGCAAGTGAAGAGGAAGGAATTATCTGGGAGGGTTGTATGGGGCACATGGACTGGACCATATGAGAATAAAAGGAAAGAATATCATTCTAGGGTTTCCAGCCAAGGAGACCAGGGGAAGGATAAGACAGAGTTGGATGGTGCTGGGGACATCGTGGGCAGGGACCAACAGCCATATTAATAACTACAATGGATTAAGCCTTCTCTAAGCACTTCTATGGGGCTTCCCAGGTGGCTTAGGGGTAAAGAATCTGCCTGCAGTACAAGAGATGCAGGAGAGGTGGGTTCTATCCCTGCATCAGGAAGATCCCTAGAGGAGGAAATGGCAACCTACTCCAGTGTTCTTGCCTGGAAAATCCCATGGACAGTGGAGCCTGGTGGGCTACAGTCCATGGGGTCACAAAGAGTCAGACACGACTGACTGACTGAGCACACACACACTCACACACAAACACTTCTGTGAAAGATCGTTTGCACTTTCCTAGCCACCGCACGAGAGGAGACAATGAGTGTCACATGCATTAGAGCACTTCGAGTTGCAAATGCCAGAAACCAACCAGAACCATAATGGGCAAAAGTAGATCCTGCCTCAGGGACAGCTGGATCCAGGAATGCAAACGCCACCATGCCCTCCTTTATCCTGGATGCTGGTTCCTTTCTCTCATCTAAAGGTGGGCTTTCTCCAGGCATCAGGGAACATGAGCGCAGGCATCCCTAGTTTACATTCTTCCAGTCTTAAAAGCAGAGAGGGAAGAATTCTTTCCCACTAGCTCAAGATGGAAAAATTCCAGGGAAGGGCTCTGATTGGTCCCTATCCAGTCACATGCACATCCCTGGGCCAATCACTGTTGTCACAGTGGGATAGTTTGATGGGGCCAGCTGATTCACACACACATTCCTCCTCGATGCAGAGAGGGTGATCTGTTACTACAAGAAAGAGTGTGGAGGTAACAAGCAGACCTAACCAAGAGCCAAGTGCACATTTACAAATGGGATAACTGAGGATCAGGTTTATCTGTTTCCAAATTCCTTGCTCCTTCTGTTGCCCCTCACTGAAGCATGGATGTGCAGAAGGGGGCAGAGAGAATTGTGCTGAGGAGAGGGGACTGATGGAGGGCATTCACCAGAACCCCTGGGTCTCCTTACTTAGAAGGAAAGGGAGAGCAGATGGCAGGAAGGCCGGGCTTGGAGAGGAGGGGACCTTGAACAGCAAGAGGAAACCTGGTAGGGCATCAGGGGGTGAATCAGAGATGATTAGGACACAGACGCTGAAGCTCCAATACTTTGGCCACCTGACGCGAAGAGCTGACTCTTTGGAAAAGACCCTGATGCTGGGAAAGATTGAAGGCAGGAGAAGGGGATGACAGAGGATGAGACGGTTGGATGGCATCGCTGACTCACTGGACATGGGTATTTTTTTTTACATGTATATAGTCAAATTTTAATTTTTTAAAAAAGAGGGTAAAAAGCAAGGAAGGGTAAAAACCAATCAAGTTACGTTTTCTGTTTGCTGATAGTTGGCACTCACACAAAGGCAGACTCCACTACTATCAACATTTCACACTAGAGTGGTCCATTTGCTACGGTCAATGAGTGTATACACATTGTAATCACACAAACTTCATAGTTTATACTAAGCTTCACTGGGTTCAGTGAGTTTCAGAGGAAAGAACAAGAAACAAAAGAAGCAAATGCCAGCTGAATAAAAAGAGCTTACTAAGTAGACTCTTCTTATTGTCTTAGGAAGTACAATTGTTTTTCAGTATCCCCCTGGGATCGATTCCAGAATACTGCAAGGATACCAAAATCCAAGGTTGCTCAGGCCCCTCGTATAAAATGATACAGTATTTGCATATCATCTCTGCACATCCTCTCATACTTCGTCATCTCTAGATTACTCTAGATTACTTATAATACCTGCTGTTAAGTCACTTCAGTTGTGTCCAACTCTGTGTGGCCCCACAGATGGAAGCCCGCCAGGCTCCCCCATCCCTGGGATTCTCCAGGCAAGAACACTGGAGTGGGTTGGACATGGGTTTGAGCAAGCTCTGGGAGTTGGCAGTGGATAGGGAAGCCCAGTGTGCTGCCGTCCATGGGGTCACGGAGAGTCAGACAGGACTGAGCGACTGAACTGAGAAGACAGGGCACAGCTGAACTCAGATGCTGTGAGTGTATAGCTCAGAGCGGGATGGGTCGGCCCAGTTCTGTGACTTTCTCCAGCCTCACAAAAGACTAGCCCTCCGTGGAGTTACCACTCTCAGGGACAGCCAGTGTCTTGGCCAACTCAAAAGCAAGTCTGGTGGCCTTGTGGTCACGATCTCGTCATTATGGCTTTATTCCCTCTGTTACCCCTGACCCCGGCCAGGGCCTTGTGCCCCCTGCAGCTGGGCCACCAGGATGGTCATTAATAGACTGACTGAGCACACACACACTCACACACAAACACTTCTATGAAAGATCGTTTGCACTTTCCTAGCCACCGCACGAGAGGAGACAATGAGTGTCACATGCATTAGAGCACTTCGAGTTGCAAATGCCAGAAACCAACCAGAACCATAATGGGCAAAAGTAGATCCTGCCTCAGGGACAGCTGGATCCAGGAACGCAAACGCCACCATGCCCTCCTTTATCCTGGATGCTGGTTCCTTTCTCTCATCTAAAGGTGGGCTTTCTCCAGGCATCAGGGAACATGAGCGCAGGCATCCCTAGTTTACATTCTTCCAGTCTTAAAAGCAGAGAGGGAAGAATTCTTTCCCACTAGCTCAAGATGGAAAAATTCCAGGGAAGGGCTCTGATTGGTCCCTATCCAGTCACATGCACATCCCTGGGCCAATCACTGTTGTCACAGTGGGATAGTTTGATGGGGCCAGCTGATTCACACACACATTCCTCCTCGATGCAGAGAGGGTGATCTGTTACTACAAGAAAGAGTGTGGAGGTAACAAGCAGACCTAACCAAGAGCCAAGTGCACATTTACAAATGGGATAACTGAGGATCAGGTTTATCTGTTTCCAAATTCCTTGCTCCTTCTGTTGCCCCTCACTGAAGCATGGATGTGCAGAAGGGGGCAGAGAGAATTGTGCTGAGGAGAGGGGACTGATGGAGGGCATTCACCAGAACCCCTGGGTCTCCTTACTTAGAAGGAAAGGGAGAGCAGATGGCAGGAAGGCCGGGCTTGGAGAGGAGGGGACCTTGAACAGCAAGAGGAAACCTGGTAGGGCATCAGGGGGTGAATCAGAGATGATTAGGACACAGACGCTGAAGCTCCAATACTTTGGCCACCTGACGCGAAGAGCTGACTCTTTGGAAAAGACCCTGATGCTGGGAAAGATTGAAGGCAGGAGAAGGGGATGACAGAGGATGAGACGGTTGGATGGCATCGCTGACTCACTGGACATGGGTATTTTTTTTTACATGTATATAGTCAAATTTTAATTTTTTAAAAAAGAGGGTAAAAAGCAAGGAAGGGTAAAAACCAATCAAGTTACGTTTTCTGTTTGCTGATAGTTGGCACTCACACAAAGGCAGACTCCACTACTATCAACATTTCACACTAGAGTGGTCCATTTGCTACGGTCAATGAGTGTATACACATTGTAATCACACAAACTTCATAGTTTATACTAAGCTTCACTGGGTTCAGTGAGTTTCAGAGGAAAGAACAAGAAACAAAAGAAGCAAATGCCAGCTGAATAAAAAGAGCTTACTAAGAAGACTCTTCTTATTGTCTTAGGAAGTACAATTGTTTTTCAGTATCCCCCTGGGATCGATTCCAGAATACTGCAAGGATACCAAAATCCAAGGTTGCTCAGGCCCCTCGTATAAAATGATACAGTATTTGCATATCATCTCTGCACATCCTCTCATACTTCGTCATCTCTAGATTACTCTAGATTACTTATAATACCTGCTGTTAAGTCACTTCAGTTGTGTCCAACTCTGTGTGGCCCCACAGATGGAAGCCCGCCAGGCTCCCCCATCCCTGGGATTCTCCAGGCAAGAACACTGGAGTGGGTTGGACATGGGTTTGAGCAAGCTCTGGGAGTTGGCAGTGGATAGGGAAGCCCAGTGTGCTGCCGTCCATGGGGTCACGGAGAGTCAGACAGGACTGAGCGACGAACTGAGAAGACAGGGCACAGCTGAACTCAGATGCTGTGAGTGTATAGCTCAGAGCGGGATGGGTCGGCCCAGTTCTGTGACTTTCTCCAGCCTCACAAAAGACTAGCCCTCCGTGGAGTTACCACTCTCAGGGACAGCCAGTGTCTTGGCCAACTCAAAAGCAAGTCTGGTGGCCTTGTGGTCACGATCTCGTCATTATGGCTTTATTCCCTCTGTTACCCCTGACCCCGGCCAGGGCCTTGTGCCCCCAGCAGCTGGGCCACCAGGATGGTCATTAATAACTCCAACAATTACCTTCTGTGGTTGCCATGGGGAGAGGAGAGGAGGAGGTGCCCGTGGGGGAGAGAGAGCTGCTGGGGGACTGGGGCCGTGAGGACCCGGAGAAGAGTTAGGATGGGACACAAGGGGGCCAGCCAGGGCTGCCCTGGAGTTAGTGCTCAGCTAGCGCTTGTGGCTGGCCAGGTGGGAGGGGCTGGGGGAGACTCCCGGAGGACCACCCTGCGGGCACCACCCAACGGCTGGGGGACTTCCTCCTCTTCAGCTCAAGCTCTTGGAATGATGGCCTGCCCCTCCCTGTCCTCCTCTCTTAGAGCGATTGCAGCACTCTATATGTTTTGTTGCTGTGGATGGAGGGGGGGAGGTCATGGAGTCAGTTTACTGGATCAGCTGTAATTAATTTGGGAGGGACAAACCATATTAAAAAAAAAAAAAACCTTAAGGACATTCTGAACTGCTGAGTGCAGCTTGTCTTGACTTAACCTTTAAATCCGATCCTTCATCTGTCTTCCCCCATCCAGTCCCTGCCCTCCGGATTCCCCCCCGGGGCTCCCTTTCTCCCTCAGGACCACTTTATGCTTTATACAGCTCTGCTCTGCAGGCCTCCGGGTTCCCTAACCAGCTTTCTCTCCCTATAGCCCTGCCCACCCGTTCCCATCCCAGCCTCACCCACTGGTCCTCTCCACTGTCACTCAAAAGCAGCTTATCACAGAGACAGGCTTCGCTAACACCCCTCAGCTCTCTGGCTGAGTTAGGATATAATTCATTAGTGAAACCGCCACATTGCATTTGCAGTGGGCAGGGAGGTGGGAACACGGAGAAAGGGGAGTGCTCAAACACGTGGCCGTGACATTTGTCTAGCGCAGTGGCTCTCACGCATGGCCCAGACCCACAGCCTCTGACACCTCCTGGGAATTTGTTAGAAGTTTCAGTTCATGGGCTGATCAAGAACTGCTAAAGCAGAAATTCAAGGGGTGGGGCTCAGAAATCTTGTTTTTTAAATTTAAGAAAATGTTTATTTGTTTGGCTGTGCAGGGTCTTAGTTGCAGCTCCTGGAATCTTTGCTCTTCCTCCCGACATGTGGGATCTAGTTCCCTGACCAGGGATTGAACCCCGGTCCCTGCACTGGGAGCACAGAGTCTTAGCTGCCAGACCACCAGGAAAGTCCTTCAGAAATCTTTTAAGAAGCCCTCCAGGAGATGCCCACTTGCTTGAATGTGGGAAGTCCTGCTCTAATCTGAAGATCCCTCAGAAGGCGGAGCAGATGCAGACGGGGCCACAGTGCTCGCTTCTCTGGAGGCCTGGTCCCTGTCACCCCCTTGTGAATTCCTTTCCCTGCTGTTGTCTGGATAATATCCACCCCCAGCTCTACCTTAAGTACCAAAGCACCTCCGAACACAGCCTCACTGAAATGCCACAAGGAAAAAGAACACTCTCTGTGTCTGTCAGGCCAGGACATGAGTTGGCTTCCTGCCCATGGTCTCAGCTTTTACCTTCTGTAAAATGGGGTTATATGATAGCATTTGCCCTATGGAACTGTTAAAAATTCCACGGAGTGCCTGGCAGATAAAGTGAAAGTGAAAGTCGCTCAGTCATGTCCGACTCTTTGCAACCCCATGGACTACACAGTCCATGGAACTCTCCAGGCCAGAATACTGGAGTAGGGAGCCTTCCCCTTCTCCAGGGGATCTTCCCAACCCAGGGATCGAACCCAGGTCCCCCTCATTGCAGGCGGATTCTTCACCAGCTGAGCCACCAGGGAAGCTCAAAGGGAAGCAATAAAAGAAAAGATTAAAAGAAAGCAATTAGTAGGAATAGCACTGTCTTCATAGTATTATTTTTGGTACAGTCTTTTCTAAGTATGGATCCCTAACTTGGCGCCATCCCAGGCCGTCTCTCCTGTATGTTTGAGTCAGTGAGGCGAACACCAGGAATGGAGTTGGTTTGCCTAGATAGATGATGCTTTTGTTCTTTGGGCTCAGGGAAGCAAAACAAAATTGTCTGGCCTTTCAGGATTACAGTTCACAGCCAAGGATTTCCTTTCTCCCTTCCTCCTCTTTCTGTTGTTTAAAGCAAGACTGGGAAATTACACTTGAACTTGCTAGAGGCCTCAAATACACTTATTCCTTTGGACCTCAGAGACTTAGCATCAAAGTGCAAAAATCTAGTCCTTTGATCATAAGTAACTGAGCATCCCTGTTTTAGGCTCTGGGCCCAGTGATTGTTCCAGGCCCTGATCGTACTGTAATGCACTATAAGACCAAGTTCCTGCCCTCAAGAATTTATACTTGGGGAGTAAGGGGGAAATTAGACAATAGAGACACTCCTCCAGGAAAAGTGTTAAAGCAGGAGAAATGGATTGAGAGAGCTGGAGGTGGTAGAGGGAGGAAGCAATTTTATATAGAGTAATCAGGGAAGGCTTCTCTGAGGAGGTGACATTTAAGCAGAGACCTAGGTAGAGTGAGCCATGTGCTTAGAGCAGGGAAGAGAGTCCCAGGCAGTTGGAACAGCCAGTGCAAAGGCCCTGTAGCAGGCGTATACTTGGGAAACAGCTGGCAAGCAAAAGGTGATGAAGTCCAAGAGGTAGGCAGGTTGGCACCAGATGACGAGGGACTTTTGTAATCATGGAAAGGATTTCAAAGTGGCCTGAAGGGCAGAGACAGGGTAACTGTCGCACCTTGAGTAGAAGCAGCAGAAACTCAGCCCCACCAGCACCAAAGCCTTGACGTCCATGGGGTTGGAACAGCAGCCCCGGCTGCGGGACTTCACTCTGCGCTCACTGCTTTACTCACGTGAACTCAGCTCATCCCCACCAGAGGCCTGAGAGGAAGGTGCTGTCATTTCCGTTTTACAAACTGAAAATGAGACATTCAAGGAGGTTCAGTCCCTTTCCCAAATTCTCAGAGCCAGAGGGCAAAGGGTCCCAAGGCAGAACAGAATCCACGGACTCTTTCTACAAAGTCCTATTTGAACAGTAGGGTATGTGAGCGCGCTCCCTTCTAAAACTCTCCATCTCCTTAACTGGATTGTTGACATTTTCACACACAGCGAAGAAAGGGTTCTCTGTAAGAGGTCATTCTGAACTTCAAAAGCAGACGCAGGCAATTGTCTTCAGAGTCCAGACCTCCGGCAGTCTGACAATTTACTTTAAGAGCACCTCAGCCAAACCCAAGATTTATGTGAATCACGTCTAATGGGAAGAATGTTCCTGAGTCAGGGACAAGGCAAGTGCTGGGAAGGTTGCTAGACCGAAGTGGGGTGGGGAGCAATTCTTCTTCTGGGAGCAGCAAACGTCAAACTCGAGGGAGCCACTCTCATCTCGGCCTGACAGACACAGGAGTGGTTCCTTTTCTTTGTGGCATTTCAGTGAGGCTGTGTTTTAGGGTGAGATGGTGCTTAAACAAGGTCACAGGTCACAAAGGTGGGAGGGGCAGGCAGGTGCGAGCAGGCAAGGATATGTTTAAAGGGAGTCATTTCCAGCAGGCATCAGAAACCTGGCTGGTGAGAGACTAGGTAGGGAGCAAGAAAGACTCGGTCATTTATTCACTGACCTAGCAGAGCGGCTGAGCATTCAGGCGCCCGCTTTCCAGGCTGCAGTAACTCACATGTGAATATGAACACGTGCTTTGCCAAAGCCGGCAGTCCATAAATATCAACCACTCCTTTCAGGGTTACAACTCCCTGACTGCTCGATGTCCTGTATCCCAACTGTATTAATTGATTTCTGCGGGGTTGCAAATGATACTGCTGCTGCTACTGCCAAGTCGCCTCAGTCGTGTCCGACTCTGTGCGACCCCATAGACGGCAGCCCACTAGGCTCCTCTGTCCCTGGGATTCTCCAGGCAAGAACACTGGAGTTGGTTGCCATTCCCTTCTCCAATGCATGAAAAGTTAAAAGGGAAAGGGAACTCGCTCAGTCGTGTCTGACTCTTAGCGACCCCATGGATTCCGCCTACCAGGCTCCTCCATCCATGGGATTTTCCAGGCAGGAGTACTGGAGTGGGGTGCCATTGCCTTCTCCAGCAAATGATACAAAGGCATGTAAACTTATTTAGGCAAAAGGAGGGTACGTTGGTTCCTATAACTAAATGGTGGCAGAGCTGGAGTGTTTTTGTACTTCAGGGGCAACCGGTAGCAGGCCAGACTCTTTTGCCGTCTCTCATCTGAGTTGATTCTCATTTCACTGTCTCCTATTGGTCTCCTCTGTGAACAACAGAAACTAGGCTGCCAACAGGACCCGGGCCCAACTCACAATGTTAGAGAACAACTGAAATTCCCTCACAGAGGGATGGTCTGATTGGCCCAGGACAGGTCAGGTGCTCCTCTCTGATTGGCCCAGTGTGGGTCAATTGCTCTGCTCTGATCCGATGCGGGTCAGGGTTCATCCAACACTTGCGCTCACATCCCATTGGCTAAACCTATAGGACTCTACGAAGCTTCCAGGGAGGCTGGGAAAGCAGTTTCTAGCTAGGTAGGCATGTGCCCAACTAAACTCCAGTGGATTATTTTTTTTTTTTTTGGCCACACCTCCTGGCCTGTGGGATCTTAGTTTCCCAGCCAGGGATCACATCCATCCCCCTGCATTGGAAGTGCCGAATCTTAACCACAGGACTGCCAGAGAGAAATCCCTAAACTTCAGTGGGTTCTACTGGGAGTGTGGACACTGAGAACGGTTACGTCTTTGCCATAAAACCCTCTGTGCCCTGTGAGCATCTGTGCTTCTTTCTTCACACACACTGGACCCACGTACAGCTTCCTGAGGGTGACAGCCCGAAGTTCACCCGCCGCTGCGTCCAGCCCTAGCAGCAGGATCCCTTGGTGGTGCACAGTCCCGCTTCTCAGGTTGAGATGTGGCTCTGCTAATCCAGGGGCCTAAAAACTAGAAAATAGTCATCTGCCCCTCACTTCATACCCGCTCAGGCTCCACACAGTGTGGAGTAGGAAAGACTGCAGCTGCTGCTGCTAAGTCACTTCAGTCATGTCCGACTCTGTGTGACCCCATAGACAGCAGCCCACCAGGCTCCCCCGTCTCTGGGATTCTCCAGGCAAGAGCACTGGAGTGGGGTGCCATTTCCTTCTCCAATGCAGGAAAGTAAAAAGTAAAAGTGAAGTCGTGTCTGACTCTTTGCGACCCCATGAACTGCAGCCCACCAGGCTCCTCCATCCATGGGATTTTCCAGGCAAGAGTACTGGAGTGGGTGCCATTGCCTTCTCCGGTAGGAAAGACTAACCGTTATCAAATCTCCCATTAGGCAAACGGAGCACCTGTGGACCACCAGTCCATGCGGTTACCAAGTCTGTGGGGCAAGAAGCGTGAAGACCAGTGCGCTGGAGCACACCTTGCCTCCCTTTCCGTCCTGGGGATAGCTCCCTTGTCCTCTGAGGCTGCTGGCTTTGCCCTCTGGGAGCTTCTTCCTTGACCGTTTATCATCCTCAGCCATACCGCCAAAGTGGGCGTCCGAGAGAATGCCTCCTGGCGGGCACGCGGCTCTCTCGGCCTGCTTCTGACGGCAGGGTCTGGGCAGCCCTGGATTCCTCTAGGGATTGAGCGGGCGTGGCTTTTACAGGCCAGACCTTTGGCTTCACTGGCTATTCAGTTCTGACACACCCAAAGAATCCTCTCTGCGCAACAGTTCTTCAGCCTGCCAACTCCCCTGTTTTACTAACTGGTTTCCCTGCCCAGCCCTGCCCTGCTGCCTCATCTGAACGGTGGCTACCTTGAAGCACCTGAAACAATGGCTAGGTGGGAATGACAGCTTTAATCAGATCTTTGCCAAGCGCTGTCTCATGTTGCCAGGTAGAAAAACCCTCTGAGTCAGTAATATAGTTTGCCTTCCAGTTTATTACAGGTTGGGGCTTTATCAATTAATCTGCCAGGAGTATCAAGGGCCTTCAGCTTTCCTTCTTGCTATATGTTTGTTTTCTTTCACATTGTTTTAGTTGCTAAGTCATGTCCGACTCTCATGACCCCATGTACTGTAGCCTGGCAGGATCCTCTGTCCTGTGCTCCAGAGAAGAATACTGGAGTGATTCACATTTCCTTCTCCAGGGGATCTTCCCAACCCAGGAATCAAACCCAGGCCTTCTGCATTACAGGCAGATTCTTTACCAACTGAGCTACAAGGGAAGTCCCATTCCCAACTGCTAAGCCAAGGCCACTTAGTTTGGGTTTTGTTCTTTTTGTCAAAGCTACATCTTATTTTTACTGCAGATTCCTGTTTTAGTTGGATATAGGTTAGGTTACTATAACCAAAAGATCCCAAAATGCAGAGACTCTAATGCTTTTTCTCTCCCATAATGATTCAGAGTAGGCAGCTGGTCCAGGGCAACTTAGGGCTTCCCAGGTGGCGCTAGTAGTAAAGAACCCGCTGGCCAATGCAAGAGACATGAGAGACAAGGGTTCAATCCCTAGGTCCAGACGGTCCCCCGGAGGAAGGCATGGCAACCCACTCCAGTATTCTTGCCTGGAGAATCCCCACGGACAGAGGAGCCTGGCAGGCTACAGTCCGTGGGGTCGCAAAGAGTCGGACACGACTGAAGCAACTGGGCACACACGCACCAGGGCAAGCAGGCAACTCAGCCCTGCTCCAGGAGTTGACCAGGTTTCCAAGTTCCTTCTGTTTTGTTGCGGTTCCATCCTCATGAGCATAAAGCCCATGGTCAAAGCTGTCCAACCCCACCCCAGTCTCTGCAGGAGAGAAGAGAGGATGAGGCAAGCAGCCTCTTTACAAAAGATGTGATCCAGGAGTTTCCCACCTCACTTTGTGCCACATCCTATTAGGCAAAATGTTGCAAAGGAGGCTGGGAAATGCAGTCTCTGAGCCGCCATGGAGCCAGCCATATTGGAATGGGAATCACCTGTATTACTTAAAGGAAGAAGGAGAAAATGAATACTGGGGAACAATGACTATCCGCCTCAGGGAGAAGGGCATGTGAAGAGTGATGTACTGCCTATCACCCTGATGGTCCGGGGAGAGTCCAGCGCCTGTGGCCATCGGTTCACGGCCTCACCTGCCTGCAAACGGGGAGCCTGCTGGTCAGCCACTCTGGCTATGCCAGTGTTTTGTCTCCTGCGAAGAGCCCTTGCCCATTTGTCCCCAGGGAGACTCCACAGAGGGCCACCGGGGAGGACTCCCCTACTCCGGACTGTGCCACTTGGTAGCCCACCTTTCCCTGGAGGAAATTGACGGCCTTACAACTTGTATAACCACAGATACCCTTTGCAAAGCCTGAGAGCTTTTTGTTTCTTAGTTTGTTGCTTTCGACACTTCTGTTTTGCAAATCAGCTCACAGAGAACCCTGGTTGAACTCTGACAGCTGGTATCCACATCAAAAATTTGACCCAGGCCCGATCTTTGAATCAGCATCGCCACCATGCCCCACGCTGCGGTTTCTGTCTCTGGGACCCAGGCGGGGGCTCTACTCACCTTCTTAAGCCTCAGCATCTCCCTTGGCCCTGACCTCTGCTGGGAAAATGAGGGTGGGTTCATCAGCCCTGTGAGGCTGCGCCTGCTCCCAGGTTCTGCTTCAAGATGCCAGCACTGGCGAAGTAATGAGAGTGGGAATTCCCTGGGCAAAGCCACCACACCAGGGAGTCACAAGCCTCCCAGTGCTTCTGGTCAAATTGCCATCTCCTTCCCCTACCTTGTTCTGAGTAGCAGATCCCTCCCAGCCCTGGAATGGGGCAAGCTTCTTACTCAACACATGCAGCAGGAAGTGGTTTTGCTGGTAACACAACTGGGCTCTCCTCTCTTCTCAGGGTGCAACATAGAAAATGCCTGCTACCCGCTGAGCGTCTGTGCCGAACGAACTGCCATCCAGAAGGCCATCTCGGAAGGATACAAAGAGTTCAGGGCAATCGCTATTGCCAGGTGAGTGAGAAAGGCCAATGTTCGTTAATCTATTCAGCCAGCGTCCATCATACACCTGTTACTCTCCATTCATCCATCTGTGGTGTTTATTCTGAACTTCCTATGTGCCAGGCACTCTAGGGGCTGGGCTGAAAGTAGAAGATAAATAAGAAACAGACTCTGCCCTTGGTAAGCCTAACGAGCAGATAAACGATCAGGACAACTCTAAGACAAAGGGAGGTGTGTTCGTAGAAAGGCCACTAAGAAACCTAAAGCAAGAGGGACCTAAAAGTCACCTGGTTAGACTTCCTGGCCACTGTACCCATTCTACAGTTGAAGAAACTGAGATCCAGAGAGGATGAGCAGCTTTCCTAGGAATTAGTGGCAAAGCTGGGACAGATAGAGCTCATTCCACTTTGCTGTGCTGTGACGGGAAATGAAACCCTCCTCTCTGCTCTCCTTGAGCCGATCCAGGGATCCTGTCTTCACTGTGCGAGGTGACACCTTTGCCTGGCATCAGTCACCCCTAGGTGCAAGAACCAGGATAAGAGGGTAGGCTGGTGGGGTGACAGCCAGGCAACCCGGGTTATGATCTAAACTGATCAGATTCCAGCCCGAGTTCTGGCTGAACAGGGGCACTTATCAACTCTGTCTACATGCCCCACACAGAAATATCCAAGTTCCCACTTGTGCCCTCAAAGGGAATTCTTTGAGTTCTGGCTATGGACCCAGACTCAGTGGCTTCAGGATTCAAGTGATATGAATGGGCTGTTTTATTAATTCAGACCCCATTACACTTCTGATTTAATGATAAATTGTTCTTGTATGTACCGTTGCATTGTCTGTGAGAGAGAGTTCTCTTAGCAAGGTAATGGCACAGGGAAAAAAGGTAGGAGATGCTGAATCTCCCCAGAAGGAGACTACAGGGCTGACCCGGTGCTGGTCTTTAGAGGCATCTGGGTGTCTGGGTCACGGACTAGGAGTAAATGATTTCTTCGTTGTCGGGGAGATGCAGGCCTTTTCTGGCAGAAATATGAGGACCAGGAGCAAGGCTGATGGGGTCTGCATGACAGAAACTAGCCTCCATTTCTTTGCTAAGATCTTCAATGGGGCTTGGCCTGGCCCCTGAGGTGATCCACTTTATTGAATGTTTTTTCCCCTGAGTAACTGGAGCCAAGGATGCGCTTCTGGAGGAGGGCCTCAGCTTCCGAGAGCTCTCCTTGGGACCAAGGTCTGTCCTGACTTCCCTCCGGCTTTGGGAAGAATAAATGAGGCCACCCTGGGAACATTCTGTGCGGATGAGCAGAGATCAGGATGTGAATTACACTTTAGGGGAAAAAAGAGAGGTGGGGGGGATAACTCAGTTTCAAAGCTGATCCAAGAAAATAATGATATTCTGCGGAAAAGGAGGCCAAAGTCAACCAAAGGAGAATGGCGAGGTGGCCCTGCTCTGTTTAGAATGTTCCAGTTGAAAGGCTTTTTCTCTTGGTCATTGTCTGCTCTTCAACATGACTGGGTTTTGTTTGTGATGATTAGTAAATGTCCTTGTTGACACAAAAGCTGCATTTTTTCCAGCGCCCATCCGCTCCTCTCTGGGTGCTCAGTCTGCACTGGCATCCCGGAGCTGGAAAAGCAGTCGTTACCGCGCTAATGATTTGTTAAATTGAGAGTGAGTGGGAAGCGCCAGCTCCCTTGTTAGCACTGACGGGCGTTTACCCGTCTCAGAGAGCCCCCTCGAGATCTGTGAAATGCAGTGTGCGCAGCTCAGGGGAGATCTGGCTAACGAGGAGATGAGCTTGCCCCCCTGGGGTCCCCACTGTCATCATCAAAGTCGACAGGTTTCCAGCCCGTCAGGTCTGATGAGCTGGCCTGTGTGTGCCCAAGGTCAGCACAAACCACAGGCAACTGTCAGTACCCAGCACGAGGCAGGGGAGGCAGAGGGCGGAGGAAAGGGGCGGGGGTGAGAGGAGGGAAGGTCCCTGTGTGCCCAGCACCTTCTGGGTGCTTCTTGTGCCACCCCTCCCCTGAGCCTGACCACTGTCTGCCTGTAGTTGTGACATTTACACACAGATTTGATCTCCCTTTGAGACATCAAGGTCCCTGTAGGCTGGGATTCTCTGACGGGTCTTTGTTGCTCCCTCCCAGGCTTGCCTAGCGTAGAGCAAGCTCTCAGCCAACATGCGTGCAATGAAATAAAAAACAGAGACTTCCCTGGTTGTCTAGTAACTAAGACTGTGCTCCCAATGCAGGGAGCCTGGATTTGATCCCTGGTCAGGGAATTTCCCTGGTGGCTCAGACGGTAAAGCGTCTGCCTACAATGCAGGAGACCGGGGTTCAATCCCTGGGTCAGGAAGATCTCCTGGAGAAGGAAATGGCAACCCACTCCAGTGTTCTTGCCTGGAAAACCCCATGGACAGAGGAGCCTGGTTACAGTCTACAGACCCCAGTCCATGGGGTCGCAGGGTCGGACATGACTGAGCGACTTCACTTTCACTTTCTTTCAGGGAGCTAGATCCCCTATGCCACAGCTAAGACCCCACACAGCCAAATTAAAAAAAAAAAAAAAAAAACTTGATGGACTTCCCTGTGATTCAGCGGTAAAGAATCTGCTTGCCAGTGCAAGAGACAGGGGTTTGATCCCTGATCCCGGAAGATCCCGCATGCCCTGGAGCCACTGAGCCCCTACGGCACAACTATTGAGCCTGTGTTCTAGAGGGCGGAGCCTGTGCTCCACAACGGGAGGCCTCGCAGTGAGGAACCCGCCCCACAACTGGAGAAAAGCCAGCCGGAGCAGCAACAAAGACCCAGCACAGCCAAAAATAAATAAATGCAAAATAACAGAGTCCAGGACTTCCCTGGCAGTCCAGTGGTTAACATTCTGTGCTTCTACGGCAGGGGCGCCTGTTCCATCCCTGGTGGGGGAAGATCCCGAATGCTGTACGATGCAGCCAAAAATACCCAGGCACAGCCTCCACAGAGCTAAGCAGAGGCTCTGGCTGCAGCACCAGCCGCTTGGTAACCAGAAGCATCTGGCTCCGTGTGCTCCTGGGCAGGCGTCCTCACCCTCTCAGGCCCCCGAGGGAGCCCCTCTAGCTAGGCGTGCGCTCAGTGAGGACCCGCCTTTCCGTGGGCAGACGCTCTCTTTGCCTAGACCCCCACAGGTGAAAGGGAGTTGTCATGAGGGTTAAATAAAGCACAGCCCTCCACTCTCTCCCCTCAGCCGCTTCATTCACTTCACAGCGTCTGTCTCTAGCTGTAACTGATACGTGGCTGGCTGACAGGCTGATGGTTTGCTGATTACCAGGTTCACCCGATTAGTCAAAACCTCCCGAGTGCAGTGAATTTCACTTGTCACGGCTCCATCCCCGGCACAGACAGCGCCTGATGTATAGTAGGTGCTCAAAATAAATAACAGTTTGTCAAGTAACATGAGAAACAGTATAAGATGCTTTGGAGGGATTCTGGCACATTCTAGGCAGCTATTAAACAATATGATATTTATTGTTAATACAAAATAGGTGAATTAATTATATAATATTATACCACATAAAGCACATAGTGTATAAAAAACTATATGACAAGGTACGAAATTTATAACAGAGCTTATCTATCTAAAGGAATAATGCCCAGTGACTAGTATAGGCAGGGTGTACAGCATTCTAAAGTTTAAGAAGTTCTCTGCACATCTTAGTTCATTTTATCCTAGCATTTCTACAGTGTGGATGACATTATTCCCCACATTTTATAGGCAAAGAAATGACCCTTGCACAGGTTCAAATGACTTGGTCAAAAATCACACATAATTAACAAAAGGAGGACCTGATCAAGAACTGGATTTTAAAGCCTGTGATCTTCCAGAGACATCAGAGAACTGTGGGTCTTAGAAGCGCAGATGATGGTGACCACTGGCTTAACCTCTGGTGCTTCATCAAGCGTGGAGGTTCTTACAGTTTCCTCTTTCTTTAAACACCATCCTTTGTCCTGCTCAGAACTGGACGGCTACCTGCAGTGCCTTCATTCTCAGAGACAACCCCTTGGCTGTAAGCTTCTCTTCTCCAACTTTCTCAGATGCATGCTGCCCAGTTTTCTCAAGGACTCACATGTGTCTTCTTCTTTTATGCCTCAGGACCTTTGCACATACTATATCTCTTGTCTGCAACAGAGAAAAACCCAGAGCTTCAGAACAGCACTGTTACTTCATCTTACTGAACCTGTGTCCCTGATGATAAAATGGTCATCTGGATGCTCAGGTTATACTGAGAATTAAATGAGATAATGTCTATAAGTGCCTGGCCCAGAGCTTGAAGCAGATCAAGTGCTCACTAATGATGACTTATGAACTCTGCACTTCCTCCAAAGACCAGGTCAATGCTACCTCCTCCATGAAATACTCTCTCCCTCCCTACTTAACAATCATCCCCTGCTTACCGTGTGTTCTTACCGCATGTTGTTTGAAAGGATAACTCATCTAGTTTTCTTTGTCACCCACTGGGCTGAAGGCCAGAGACAAATTCGCTTTAACCTTTGTGTCCCTGGGTTGTGGGTGATAGTAAGTGTTCACTAAATATTCATTGAATACACCAATGGAAAGAATAGTCCTACCCATGGTCTTACCTCTTGCAAGTGTGGAAAGTTCTGTCCACTTCTTCTCAGCCTCTGGGCCATGGCTCATCTGTGAACCAGGAACTGCCTGGAGGGATTTGACTTAATCTCCAGGCAGGCAGGACTCCTGAATTTAAGCCAGCATTCTCCTGTTTCCAAAGAGCTGACCCGTGCTTTCGTTTCTCTGCTCCCCCAGTGACTTGCAAGATGATTTTATCTCACCCTGCGGGGCTTGCAGACAGGTCATGAGAGAGGTAAGCAACTTCCCTTTCTTTCTGGAATGGATCTCCCAGACTCTTCCCTGTTCTTCCGGGCCCCGGGAGCCAAGCCAGGCCAAGTGAAGAGACACAGCGACTTTCCTATTAGCCGGGTTGGCTGACTCCTAAGGCCTTTCCAAGCTTGCATGAATCACTGGAAATTATTCTTTCATTCAGCAAATACTTACTGAGTGTGTGTCTGTTCTGTGCTAGGCATTGACCTTGCTCTGGCGAGACAGCGGTGAAAAGACAGGCCAAGCCCTACACTCACAGGCATTATAGGCTAGTGTAGAAGACAGACAAATAAAGAGCAAAATAAATCAACAGTTAAGAGTTGCTGAGAGTGATGAGGGCTCCAGAGGAAAAACAATGCAGAAGAAAGGAGCTGAGAGTCACAGAAGGTGGAGCTGACTAGGTGAGAGTCAGGTCAGCAAACAGCAGCCCACAGGCAAATCCAGACTTCTGCTTGCTGTAAGTAGTGTTTCTGGCTTGCTTCTACACACACCAGTTCACACGTTCCCTCTGGCTGCTTGGGTCCCACCGCAGGAGAGAGGGGTTACAACAGGGACCCAATGGCCCGCAAGGCATAAAACATTTACTATCTGGCCCTTTATGGGGAAAAGCTTGCCAACCCCTGCTTTTAGATGGCTGGGAAGGGCCTCTCTTTGAAGACAGCATTTGATCAGAGATATAAATAAGGAGAAAAGATGAGGCAGACCAAGATCTCGAGATCTGCAGGTGGAGGAAGCCGCAAGTTTAATGCCCACAGGCTTGGTGAGCTGCACGAGCAGTGTGAGAGCCAGAGGCTGGAACACAGGGCAGGGCTTGGGGGCGGCGGCGGGGGAAGACAGAGCGGCCGGGGCGCATCACACAGGCTCTAGTAGTCCTGGATAGGGGACATACTTCATCCAGGAATAAAGGGAACGGAATCGTACACTTAAAAATGGTCAAAATGATAAATCTTATGTATATTTTGTGGTATTAAGACACAAGTTGGGGGAAGAAAAGTGGCTATTTTTAAGAAGAGACTCAAAGGATCTGATGTAGTTTTTACAAAGATCTTGGTTGGAAGCCTTCAGTTTCTTCAATTCTAAACATCAAAGGACTGAATTCGATCCTTTCTTCTGAATCTGAGCTCAGTGAGGTTTTGATGTGTATAGGTACATTTGAGGAAGAGGGATGTCAATAGCTCTGGTGGACTCTCAAAGGGGCCTGTGCCCGCCAGAGCCCCCAGAGGCTAAAGCCACCAACTCGAAGTATCCCCAGGCCTTGAGCTCTGGTGAGACATCCTCGACCCCTCTAAATACAGCATCTCATTTAATCCCCACGCCCCACTTGGAGGGAAGTGTGAGTCGTCGCCCCCATTTGTCAGAGAAGCAAGGGACCTGCAGAAGGACGCACAGCCAGCCAGTCAGTGGCAAGCTGGCACTCACTGTAGCCATTCCGGCCGATGGCAAAGCCCACACTCCCCTCGCAAGGGCCCCTCCCTCCCTCTACGGTCCTACAGAAGGGACGAATCATTTTTGGCCACAGTGGAGATAAACTGACGCTGTGCAGAATCGGAGTGGCTTGTTCCATGGGGGCTTCTGCTTTGGGAGCTGCTGGAACTGGGGGGAGGCGGGGGGTGTTTCACTTTTGCTGTTGCATCTTGGGGGCTTACTAGCATCTCTAGAAAACTCAGACATCTTCATCCTCCTGCTGCTCGCCAGGCCTGCAAATCAGACACAGTTAGCAGGACTCGTTTCCCAAATCTAAATGAAAAGTGCCACTAGGAAGGCTCTGAATTCACATTAGGGACTTCATTCACCCCTAGTTAGAGGGGCGCAAATGGCCACCCAGCACCACGGCGTGTCCCAGGCCACAGACAACAAGCACATCAGGATGCCAGCGCCCTGACTCCCCAGGCCCCGCCTCCGTCTAATTGCTCAAGGCTGTTTTCTCCACGCAGATCAGATGTTGGCGAATGAGAGATGGCGAATGGAAAAGCTGAAGGAGAGAGAAGCAAAACGGAAACCAAAACGCAAATAATAAGAGCTGAAGCTTGGGGGCTGGAGGCCTGGCACTTAAACTCCTCCACTCAACTTTCATCCACACTCTCAGGCAGAGCCCGCCAAGCAGAAACATTTCCTTCCTTAAAACATTAGCTTTAAAAAGATGGATTATGCCCAAAATAACTTGGTGATTCAGGCCGAAGCATCAATAGCAGGCTGCAGACCTGAACAGTCACTAGGAACCGCTCGTTGTCAGTAAAAACAGCTTCCACTGGGTATTCGCTGTGTGCCAGGCACTGCGTGCAGGCCCTTTCCACCCATTGCCTCCAGTACTCATGGCATCTGACCAGGGAGAGCCTCAGGCTCTTGACTGCAACTCCCCAGGATACTCTCCATTACACTGCTGACTTAACTCTCCACCCAGGACACCTATCTTCCTGCCTGATAAGTCTCTAAAGCCATTTCACAGATCAAGACAGTGAGACCCAAAGAGTTTCATCATTTGCCCCATGTTACTCTATAAAGCCTCAGTTTTCTTATCTGTAAAATGGGAATAATATCCACCTGCCTCATGCAACCCTTCCAGGTTCTCAGGAGTTATCAAGAGGCCCCAAGGGAAGAAGATATGAGTTGTTGTTTCTCACAACAGGAGGGGATCTGGCCCCAGGGGTTAGATATTGTTCTTATAAAGCCCTATTGTTGTTCAGTTGCTAAGTCACGTCAGACTTTTTGTGACCCTGTGACTGCGGCACGCCAGGCTTCCCTGTCCTTCACTGTCTCCCAGAGCTTGCTGAAACTCATGTCCATTGAGTTGGTAATGCTATCTAGCCATCTCATCCTCTGCCACCCACTTCACCTTTTGCCTCTCACCTTTCCCAGCTTCAGGGTCTTTTCCAAGGAGTCAGTTCTTCATATCAGGTGGCCAAAGTATTGAGTCCTAATCGCAGAACAGGACATTTACTGTCCTTAGCAGTGTGCCAAGCCAAGCACTGTGCTAACTGCTTATGCCATCTTTCACTGGCTCCTCCCTCAGGCTCTATCAACCAGGTATGATTATTATCATTCCCATTTTACTGGTGAGAAAACCGAGGCACAGAGAGGCACATTAGACAGTAAGAGGCACTCAACCCAGGCCAGACTCAAGCCAGGGCAGCCCTCACCCCTCAGCCACACCGCCTCCCTCATGCTGGCCTTGCCTCTTTCCAGTTTGGCACCGACTGGGCTGTCTACATGACCAAGCTGGACGGCACGTATGTCGTCAGGACAGTACGGGAGCTGCTGCCTGAATCTTTTGGGCCTGAAGACCTGCAGAAGATCCAATGAGGGATGGAGAGCACCCTCTGCCCAGGAGCCCCTGTGTTCCTACACGGGCTAAAGGGGACAACCACCTGGAGGACTTCATGAAGACATTCTCACAGACCTGAGGACGCCTGCCCGTCGGGCCCCAACCCCCCAGGCACTGGGCGGAGATTATTTTTCCAGTTAACACTGGAGCACCAGCTTTCTACTGAAGTGATACAAGGTTTCCATTCCAGCCCCTCCTTGCAACCCATCTCATCCTCCCTGGAACTCAGGGCACCCCTTCCCTCTCTTTCCTTCCCATGGGCCCTCTTTCAAATTCCAACCTGCTCTGGACTGCTTCGCCGTCTGCCTTCCCAAGGTTCTGTCCTGTTCTGGGTGACTTTTCTAATGATAAACATCACAAAACATTCCAGAGAGGCATTTAGCTCCATCTCAGTCCTTGCTGTAGCTCTCAGGAGGGGCAGTCTTTATATTAAATAGAAAGACCTGGACGCTGCCAGGAAAAGAATCAGGCACCTTGGATCTGTGTAGCTGCTGTGGAGAGATGAGTCTTTAGGTCTCTCGTCCGTGCCTTCTTCCAGTGGGGCCTCCGGGCTGGGTCTTACTGCAAACAGCCATTTGTAGAATCTGTTCTGGGCCAAGTCAGACCTGGCCCCTGCAGGCCGTCACCCCTCAAGTATAAAGAGGGGTACTGTTTGTCTAGATGACAGCAAACATCTCTGTGAGGACCTACTGTGTGTCCAATGTTTTTACCTGGATTATTTTGTATTTAAAGTACTCAGTAAAGTAGCTATCTCCTCCTTCTTACAGTTGGGGGCCCTGGTCCTCAGAGAGGTTGAGTAACTTGCTTTAGGACCACAGCAAAGTTTAAACCAAAATCCAGGTCCCATCACTTCCCCTTTGTAAGGGGTAGTTCGGGCAAAGGCAGAAAAGTAAAGATGACCTCAACAGAAGTAGGTTAGCTTTATTCAGGCAAGGAGGGGCTGAGCCTGGGGTCAGGGAGGCTCCATATTTATAGGGAAGTTTGTAGAAGCGATAAGGGAAACGTTAATCAGGCGGGGTGTTTTGGGTGTTCTTTAGTTGAGGTGGCATTTGTAGTTGGGCAGGGGGTGATAAGTCTTCTGGGCAGGTGTAGGGGGTGGAAGGTTTCTGGACAGGGGGTGATAAGTCCCAGACAGATGCAGCCTTCCTGGAGCACCAGGGCGGGACCTAAAGTTCTGTTTTGTTTCCTCCGAAGTTAGATGATTCAGCAAGGGCCTCTGAGACTGTTGTTTTCTTTTCTAGGCCCAGAGACTCCTTCACCCCTAGGATCTAGAAACAGTGCTTGCTCTTTGCCATGTGCTGTGATGTAGCAAACCTGGAATCTGAACCAGATCTGACTCTGAGTGTCGTTTTCCACGTTTCCTACAGCTCATGTCTGGCTGCCTTTACTTACTGAGTCTTTTCTATATGCCAAATACTGCAGAGAAAGGTGCGTAAGAAACAGTCTCTGCCTGTGAGGAATTTGCAGTCTGATAGGGAGAGAGGTGTAAACAAGACTCACGCTCAGAAATACACACTGGGATCTAGGCTGGTGGCCTGTGCAGGGGGCCAGCACGCTGCCTTCTGGGGAGTGAAGAGGGTCAGAGAGGGAGTCTGTTTCCTTGGTGCAATTAGGAAGGTGACTGACAAGGGAAGGAGCTGGGCTGGCTCTGTAAAGGCGGCTGGCAGCTCTGGGTGTCCTCCCTGAAGGAACTGGCCTTGGGGCCAGCCTTTGTGGCTGGGGTAAGAATAAAGCCTGGGTTTCCTGTTTCACCTCTTCCCTGGGAGTCCTTTCTTTTGAGATCAGAGCATCTGCAGGGATTACTGGTGCATGCATGCTCAGTCATTTCCATCGTGTCTGACTCTTTGTGACCCCATGGACTGTAGCCCGCCAGGCTCCTCTGTCCATGGGATTCTCCAGGCAAGAATACTGGAGTGGGTTGCCATGCCCGCCTCCAGGGGATCTTCCCAACCCAGGGATCGAACCTGTGTCTCTTACAGCTGCCTATATTGGCAAGCTAGCTCTTTACCACTAGCGCCACCTAGGAAGCCCTACTGTCTGGTAAGACTGGCTTTTCCATTACCCACCCAGACTTACCTGCTGCCATCTCAGAGACAGAAAAGTAATATTTCCAACATTCTGCATGATGCAACACTGCACCCTGCCTTCCTCTAGAAATGGTTGTTGAGAACTTCAGCACACTCTTCTGAATGTTCTCAACCAGGAGAAGTGAAGAAAGAAAAAGAAGAGAGGAAGCAGGAAGAAAACGGGCCAAGACATTAACATCAGTTAAAATTCTGATCAATGGGAGTCTAGAGTAGTGGGTTATTTTCCTTTGTGCATATCTAGATTTTTCAAATTCCCCAAATATTTCTTTTTCATTTAACAAAAACAACAAAAAGATGGTATGGCATAATGGAGTTAAACAGCCTCCAGACTGTGTGACCACCAAACTGTGTGATTTCATTACCCTGCGTCTCAGTTTCCTCATCTGTAAATCAGCGGTGACAGCTCTCAGGGAACAGCATTGTCTGTGGATCAAAGGAAAGAATGCCTTATTGAGAGTCCAGTGCTGGGCCCTCAGTAAACTCCTGATACACGCCAGCTGTTCCTCTTATGAAGGGTGACAAACCCGGGTCCTTTGCAGATGGACGTGGTTTTTGCAAACAGGCTTTTACACTTGTTTAATAATTTTTTAATTGAGTTCCTACTGTGTTGGAGGGCTGGGGCTGCAGCAGTAAAGACAGATAAAATCGCTGTCCTCACGGGGCTCTGACTACCTGTGGGAAAGACATCTAGGTCAGGGGTTCCCAACCTTTCGGGCACCAGGGACCGGTTTTGTGGAAGACTGTTCTTCCTTGAACCAGGGGGTAGGAGGGTGGGAGACAGGCCAAGCCCATTACATTTACTGTGCACTTATTGGGAATTCCCAGATAGGGCAGTGGTCAAAAACTGCCTTCGATTGCCAGGAGACGCAAGAGATTCAGGTTCAATCCCTGGGTCGAGAAGATCCCCTGGAGTAGAAAATGTCAACCTACTCCAGAATTCTTGCCTGGAAAACCTTGTGGACAGAGGAGCTTGGTGGGCCACAGTTCATGGGGTCGGATACAACTGAACACGCATGCACTGACTGCATTTATTTCTGTTATTATTACGTCGTTTCACCTCAGATCATTAGGCGTTAGATCCCTGATCTAAATGACTCAAGGGACTTTCCTGGTGATCCAGTAGTTAAAGACTTCACCTTCCAGTGCAAGGGGTGCAAGTTCAGTCCTTGGTCGGAGCGCTGAGATTCCCACATGCCTTGCAGCCAAAAAAAAGCAAACCATAAAAAGATACAATATTGTAACAAGTTAAAGAAATACTTTTTTAAAACGGTCCACATTTTTTAAAAGTCTTTAAAAAATAAAATAAGTGATTCTGTCCATCATGACAAGGGCCACCCAAGGGGAAGTAAGTGCTCTGGGGGCAAGTCGCAGGGGAATGGAGCTAGCCTGAGAATGGGCAGGGCAACCCTAAGGAGGAGATATTTCAGCGGGGGCACAAGAAAAGTCAGCCAGTTAGGAAGTGGGAGAGGAGGAGAGGCAAAGAATGAAGACTGGAGGACTAAGCCTAGTGTTCTTTTGTGGGTGCGTGCATGCTAAGTCGCTTCAGTCATGTCCAGCTCTTTGCAACCCCATGGACTGTAGCCCATCAGGCTCCTCTGTCCATGGGATTCTTCAGGCAAGAATACTGGAGGAGTGGGTTGCCGTGCCTTCCTTCAGCAGATCTTCCTGACCCAGAGCTCGAACCCACATCTCTTACATCTGCTGCATCGGCAGGCAGGTTCTTTACCACTTCATGGGAACAGACTGAGGAAAGCACTTTGCAAAGAAGGATTCCAGAAATTGTTCGAACAACGTCCCCTTGGAAGAACGACACTCATTTGGCTGCAGAGAGGCTGGGATGCTTATTTTAATAAAAGCACTTTCGTTTTGCAGCCCTGCTGTCCTGAGGGCTGTGATTTCAGAGCAGCACGGGTTCTATTGTTTAAGGCTGTCTGTGTTTTTAGGACCCTAAAGCTGAGTCCCAGATTCCTGTGGACATAAATAGAAGCGTGTATATCCCTGCCGCTCTTGCCAGCTGCTGCTAACTGCTTATGTAAACTGCAAGATTCTTTAGGATTTCCTCTTGGCAAGGAGGAGGGAACAAATATGGTTCCCAGGTGCCAGGGGTACTTTGGGTGCCTGTGTCTGAAATGAAGCAGAAAATGCTGTTCAAGAATAAATAATGGAATGGCCTAATAAGTCTCACATGCGTGAGTACATGCTAAGCGCTTCAGTCGTGTCTGACTCTGTGTGACCTTATGGGCTGCAGCCTGCCCGGCTCCACTGTCCATGGGATTCTCCAGGCAAGAAGGTAGGTTGCTGTGCCCTCCTCCAGAGGATCTCCCTGACCCAGGGATCAAACTCACATCTCTTATATCTAACCTGCTTTGGCAGGTGGGTTCTTTACCACTAGCACTGCCTGGGAAGTCCAGTAAGTCTCACACATATATAATATTTTCTATTGGATTATATGAACTCAGAAAATACTTGGAAGGAATGCCTAGTCTGTTGAGGGATATGGGAAGGGGAAGTTAAGGGAGGACAAATTAAAAACTCTATGACTAAACAGGAAAAAAAAAAGATATAATGATTGTGCTAGCTACCTATGGCTGTGTAACAAATTATGCCAAAATTTAGCAGCTTGGGACAACAGAAATTTATTATCACACAGTTCCTGCAGGTCAGGAGTCTGGGATGGGCTGGGGCATCTCGAAGTCTCACACAAGACTGCAGTTAAGGCATCACTGGGGCCCCAGGCTATCTGAAGGCTCGGGTGGGGAAGGATCGCCTTCGCAGCCCACATGCGTGGCTGTCAGCAGGACTGTCACAGGCTGCTGCTGTTACCATTTAGATCCTTGTAACATGAGCTGCTCCACTGGGCAGTTCACGGCACAGCAACTGGCTTCTCTCAGAGGAGGCATGAGGGGGAGCCGGAGAGAAGCCAGAATGTTTTGGTAGCCTGATTGCAAAAGTACTATCCTATCACTTTGCCAAATTCTATGCCTTAGAAGATGTCCCTGAAATCCAGCCCATAGTCAAGGGGAGGGGATTCCACAAAGGCCTGGATACTGGTGTGGGGTGGGTGTCACTCTAAAGATGTAAGAATTGGGGCTTAGACTGTACACATGGACATCACCAGATGGTCAACACCAAAATCAGATTGATTATACTCTTTGCAGCCAAAGATGGAGAAGCTGTATACAGTCAGCAAGAACAAGACCAGGAGCTGACTGTGGCTCGGATCATGAACTCCTTATTGCCAAATTCAGACTGAAACTGAAGAAAGTAGAGAAAACCATTAGACCATTCAGGTATGACCACATCAAATCCCTTAAGACTATACAATGAAAGTGAGAAATAGATTTAAGGGACTAGATCTGATAGAGTGCCTGATGAACTATGGATGGAAGTTTGTGACATTGTACAGGAAACAGGGATCAAGACCATCCCCAAGAAAAATAAATGCAAAAAAGTAAAATGGCTTTCTGACGAGGCCTTACAAATAGCTGTGAAAAGAGAAGCAAAAAGCAAAGGAGAAAAGGAAAGATATACCCATCTGAATGCAGAGTTCCAAAGAATAGCAAGGAGAGATAAGAAAGACTTCCTCAGTGATCAATGCAAAGAAATAGAGGAAAACAATAGAATGGAAAAGACTAGAGATCTCTTCAAAAAAATTAGAGATGCCAAGGGAACATTTCATGCAAAGATGGACTCAATAAAGGACAGAAATGGTCTGGACCTAACAGAAGCAGAAGATATTAAGAAGAGGTGGCAAGAATATACAGAAGAATTGTACAAAAAAAATCTTCACAACCCAGATAATCACGATGGTGTGATCACTCACCTAGAGCCATACATCCTAGAATGTGAAGTCAAGTGGGCCTTAGGAAGCATCACTATGAACAAAGCTAGTGGAGGTGATGGAATTCCAGTGGAGCTGTTTCAAATCCTGAAAGATGATGCTGTGAAAGTGCTGCCCTCAATATGCCAGCAAACTTGGAAAACTCAGCAGTGGCCACAGGACTAGAAAAGGTCCGTTTTCATTCCAATCCCAAAGAAAGGCAATGCCAAAGAATGCTCAAACTACCTCACAATTGCACTCATCTCACACGCTAATAAAGTAATATTCAAAATCCTCTAAGCCAGGCTTCAACAGTACATGAACCGTGAACCTCCAGATGTTCAAGCTGATTTTAGAAAAGGCAGAGGAACCAGAGATCAAATTGTCAACATCCGCTGGATCATGGAAAAAGCAAGAGAGTTCCAGAAAAACATCTACTTCTGCTTCATTGACTATGCCAAAGCCTTTGAGTATGTGGATCACAAGAAACTGTGGAAAATTCTTCAAGAGATGGGAATACCAGACCACCTGACCTGCTTCTTGAGAAACCTATATGCAGGTCAGGAAGCAACAGTTAGAACTGGACATGGAACAACAGACTGGTTCCAAATAGGAAAAGGAGTACGGCAAGGCTGTATATTGTCGCCCTGCTTGTTTAACTTCTATGCAGAGTACATCATGAGAAACTCTGGGCTGGAAGAAGCACAAGCTGGAATCAAGATTGCCAGGAGAAATATCAATCACTTCAGATATGCAGATGACACCACCCTTATGGCAGAAAGTGAAGAACTAAAAAGCCTCTTGATGAAAGTCAAAGAGGAGAGCGAAAAAGTTGGCTTAAAGCTCAACATTCAGAAAGCTAAGATCATGGCATCCGGTCCCATCACTTTGTCACGCAAGTGTATGTTTCCCGGTTCTTTGTCTCGTCACAACAAAGATTTGGAGCAATGGACATTAGAGCCCTCGGCTCGTCACAGCTCTCAGGTCTTGGACAAACCGTGTTACAGCTCTTAGGCAAATCAGTGTTACAGCTCTATTTTATTTAGAAGATAGCAGGAAAATGGAAGAGAGAGAAAGAGCGCACGCATGTGGGGGAGAGAGAGAGAGAAAGAGTGGACACACACGCAGGAGAGAAAGAGAGAGAGAGAGCGAGAGAGCGTTGGCTCTTCCTTTTATCTGTTTTCTTCCACCTGGACCTGCCCTATGCAAATTGAGCTTAGCCAGGAGTGCTGTTTGTTCCACCTGAAGTCTTCACTCTGGTCCTTGGACCTTCTTTTGTTCTATTTTCATGGGCTTTTCCCTTCCTTGGCTTTTAGCCACCGCCATTTTGGACTCCGTTTCCCTATTCTACCTACCTAACAACTTCATGGCAAATAGATGGGGAAACAGTGGAATCAGTGGCTGACTTTATTTTTCTGGGCTCCAGAATCACTGCAGATGGTGCTTGCAGCCATGAATTGAAAAGACACCTGCTCCTTGGAAGGAAAGTTGTGACCAACCCAGACAGCATATTGAAAAGCAGAGACATTACTTTGTCAACAAAGGCCTGTCTAGTCAAGGCTATGGTTTTTCCAGTGGTCATGTATAGATGTGAGAGTTGAACTATAAAGAAAGCTGAGCACAGAATAATTGATGCTTTTGAACTGTGGTGTTGGAGAAGACTCTTGAGAGTCCCTTGGACTGCAAGGAGATCCAACCAGTCCATCCTAAAGGAGATCAGTCCTGGGTGTTCATTGGAAGGGCTGATGTTGAAGCTGAAACTCCAGTCCTTTGGCCACCTGATGTGAAGAGCTGACTCATTGGAAAAGACCCTGATGCTGGGAAAGACTGAGGGCAGGAAGAGAAGGGGATGACAGAGGATGAGATGGTTGGACGGCATCACCGACTCAACGGACATGTGTTTGGGTGGACTGAGGGTGTTAGTGATGGACAGGGAGGCCTGGTGTGCTACGGTTCATGGGGTTGCAAAGAGTCGGACACAACTGAGCAACTGAGCTGAACTGAACTGGTGGCTCAGTGGTAAAGGATCCACCTGCCAATGCAGGAGCCAGGTTTGATAAGAGTCAAATAAGATCCCATACATGGCGGAGCAACTAAGTCTGTGTGTCACAACTATTGAGCCTGTGCTGTGGAGTCCAGGAACCGCACTCCAGGAGACTGCACCCGAGAGCCGGCGCTCCACAACCAGAGCCCCCACCATGAGAAGCCCAAGCACCGCGACCGGAGCGCACTCACAGGAACAAAGACACAGCAGAGCCAAAAACAAATCGTTTTTTTTTAAAGGTAGAAATTGAAAATGCACGTGGACAAAGAAAAGAGAAGAAAGCAGAAAAGCAGACAAGGGCAGCAGGAGGGCCCGGGTCACCGTGTTAAGAAGCTGACCTTGTTCCAAAAGGCAGCTCTCAGTTTCAGATGGGTGTCAGGGGGCGGGGGGTGTGCTTGTATGTGTATGTGTGTGACACGATCAGCTTTGCGCCTTAAACAGCTCAGTCTGTCAAGTCAGGAGATGTTAGAGATCTGAAGGAAGACAGAAGAAATACCCGTACAGGGAAAAAAGCACGCCTCTGGGCGTAGGGGGAGTGGGAACAGCAGATTGTTTGCTTTTCACAATAAGCGTATCTCTCTATACTGGTAGTCCTTTTCAAACCGTATGTGCGTATTACTTTTAATTTCATGTATTTATTTACTTTAATTGTGGCTGTGCTGGGTCTTCGTCGCTGTGCTCAGGCTTTCTGTAGTTGAGGCAGACGGGGGCCACTTTCTAGTTGCGGTCGGCCTTCTCCCGGCTCTGGACACCTGGGCTTCAGCAGTCGCGACCTGTGGGCCCTGGAGCACGGGCTCAGAAGCCGTGCACACGGGGCTGGTTGCGCAGTGGCATGTGGAATCATCCCAAACCAGGTTTCGAACCCATGTCCCCTGCAATGGCAGGCGGATTCTTCTGCACTGCAGCACCATGGAAGTCCTTAAAGGACTTTTAATGAAAAAAAAGTGAACAAAAAGAAAGAAGCTTGCAGGACGGAGGTCCGTTTAGCAACAATGTAGTGTATTAGACAGCGACCGCGGTAGTTAATTCTGCTGGGGGCGAGCGTGAGCTGTTGAACATTCCTAATTTTGCTGGACCGCTAAGGGCAGGGAAGAGGGACCGCAAGAAAGAGGCTAGAGCCAAAGAGCGGAGAACACTCTCTGCCAGACTAAGGCGCTTAGGCTCTATCCTGAGACCAATGGACAAAGTCAAAGAGCCCGTGAAGGGTCTTAAGCAGCAGGTGACATAGCCATATTTGCATTTTGAATAACCATTGCAGGGCAGCAAATTTATTGGGCTGAATAAGCCACGGACTGTCTAAATGTCTCAACAGCACCGCTCCTCCACAGTCCATCACATCACACTCGCCTCCGTCTTGCCCAGGCAAAACAAAGACACTTCTTTCCGGTGAAATCTCATTCTCTGCCCACAGGTGTCTGATTCTGACCTCCAACAACTACAGCCCAGGGGTTCCAAGGAGCTGGATTTTGATCTGGCAGCAGCTTTGCTCTGTCAACAGTTTTAGCAAAAACTCCTTCCACCTCCGCTGGCAATTTACAGATAGCATTTCTGAGATGGTCTGTGGATAAAAGATGTAGCTGCCCTGGGAAAACATGTCTGTCTCCTGCTGGAAGAGACAAAGAGTGTTGAAATGGTGCCAAAGGACACCATCCACAAGAGAAGGTCAAACAGCCCTCAACAGTTCTCTTTTTGCAAGTCTTGTCTTTTTCCATTTTCATGTTAGCGTCAGCCTTTCTTCTCCCCACTACACATCCCCCCGCCCCCGCCATGTCCTTTGGGGAAAGGTTAAATGATGCTTCTTAGAAATATTATGCACTTTGTCAAAACTAGGCAGCCTTGCTGCATGGAGGGAAAAGGGTACAATGAACACACGCAGTGCCCACAGAGCAGAGTATATACCAGAAAAGAGTCCTGTGGTCTCTCCAGCAACCCCCTCTAATCTCCTCTAAGCAATCCAAGCCAGCCTTTGATGTTTAATAAATATGCTCTGAATGAATGAAACTCTCAGAGTATTAAACTTGCAGTATAAACAGATATCTTCGCAGAAAGCCACATGCCAATTCCTTGACGTCACCTGTGTGGGATACCACTAAAGAGACAGAATATGTTATGCGAGGACCTCAGGATGAGTCCCCTGAGACAGGGAACCAGGGCCATGATCCCTACACAAGACAGCCCCTGTGCCCCGAACAAGCCCTGAGAAGGAGAGCACAGAGCCCCGTGAGCCCTGATGGCAGCGTCTCTGTAGAAATCCCCGTCTGCCCTTCCATAATTAGGCCTGCTGAAGAACTAAACTTCACGAGGTGCTTCGAACAACTTAAATTTTCTACAGAAGGAGACCCCATCTAGTGCTCTCTGTTGGGCAAGAATCTTCACAGTCTACAGTGGAGGGTTAATTAACATCAGCCTGGAGTTTTCCTTTCTGCAGGCAGGTAAGGTAAGCATCACAAGTCTGGCAAGTTTATTTGCAGCTTAGGGGAACAAATCTGGAGGCTGATACCAGCCACCCTCTTGAACTCAAAAACACCAACACAATGTCTCTCTGGTGAATACACGTCACAGGCTGTGTGGTCATCACAAACCTCGTGGTAAAGGTTACATTCCTAGTGGAGTAAAGAAGATCCTTTGAGTTAAAATATTAAACATCTCAGAGAACCTCTTGCACCTTTTCAGTAAACATTAAAGAGAAGAGCTGTAATGACAAGAACACACATCAGACGAGCAGACTTAAACTTTAAAGGAGGTCTTTGCCTCAACTAAGTTTCCATGGGTGAGGTTTCTCCAACCTTCTCTTCCTTACCTTTCTCCAAAGGACAGTTTCAATGGAACACTTTAAAATTGTAATTTAAAACTCTCTGAGGTCAAGCCAACAACTTAAAGATAATATCTGACTTCCATGCTGCTACTGCTAAGTCCCTTCAGTAGTGTCCGACTCTGTGTGACCCCATAGACGGCAGCCCACCAGGCTCCCCCGTCCCTGGGATTCTCCAGGCAAGAACACTGGAGTGGGTTGCCATTTCCTTCTCCAATGCGTGAAAGTGCAAAGTGAAAGGGAAGTCGCTCAGTCGTGTCCGACTCTTTGCGACCCCAGGGACTGCAGCCTACCAGGCTCCTCTGTCCATGGGATTTTCCAGACAAGAGGACTGGAGTGGGGTGCCATCGCCTTCTCGGAGATCTGACTTCCATACACCTCCATAAATAAATTGGAAAGAAATGTATCTGTTCATCTACTTATGTCTCTCCCAAATAAACATGACTGCATATGACATGGGCCCTGCTGTTTCTCCCCATAGGAGAGACAAGAACACCCATGCTGCTGAGACAATGGGCCACCTGTCTCTGGCCAGGGGTCCACCCCATGGCCAAACAAGCCCGGGGCTAGAACTGTTCAGAGGACTGAAGATCCCTCCAGCAACAGCTGCTATTTACTTAGTTTCATACATAAGCAGGAAGGAGGGGGCGTGAAGCCTTTTGCATGCTCTCTCTTGGGGTCCTCACACCCTCATCAGAACAATCAGAGTGAAGATGCTCCGAGCGTTGGCTGGCCCTGAACAGTGGAGAGTCCCATCCTCTCGTCATTCAGGAAAGGGCTGGCTGAGATGTGTGCTATTGCAGAGTTCAACTCAAGGTCTCTGATACGACAAAGCTCACTATTAAAATGTGTTTGTTTGTTTGAAACCACTCAGTGCAAAGACAATTAAGTAAACTCTGTGAGTTTTATCAGACTATTCATGCTAAGTTCATTTTTCATGAGTTAGATTGAATTGTTTTGTATGTGTTCAAAATGCTAATTTTTACTTTGTTTCTAACTTTTCTTTTTTTTGCATCTATTTAAAAAATTTTATTGCAGTATAGTTGATGTATAATATTATAAGTTGAGGTGTACAGCATAGTGATTCACAATTTTTAAAGATTATACTATGCTTATAGTCATTATAGAATATTGCCTATATCCCCTGTGTTTTACAGTATACTCTTTTGCTCATTTATTTTATATATAATGGTTTGTACCTCTTAATCCCCTACCCCCAAGTGTCCATCAACAGATCAGTGGATAAAGAATATGTGATATATATATATAATGGAATACTACTCTGCCATAAAAAAGAAAAATTCTGCAATCTGCAACAGCAATGGATGGACTAAGAGGGTATTAAGCTGAAGTGAAATAATTCAGACAAAGACAGACAAATACTGTATGATGTCACTTATATATGGAATCTAAAAAATAAAACAAACTAGGGAAAGTGAAAGTCACTCTGAAGAAGGAATTCAGAGGGCCTGGACTCTCTCTGAGGCCTGTTCATGCTGATCACGCTCGGCCACCTTTCCGATGGACTCTGAACTCTGCGTTTAGTGCCTATGGAAACAACAACACAAGGATAGACCCCCTCCAGACAGGGGAACCTTGAAGATCGTATCTAGGTTACTCACCGCCTAACAGCAAACATACACTAATCACCCCTTCCTCCAGACAGGCCACAAATTTTTCTGTGTCTATCGGAGTGTAACCTCGGGTTTATTGATTATTGGCTAATTGTTTGACTGTTAGAGCACATAGTCCATGAATGATGGGGTTATTAGGATTGTATTTTCCTTGGTTTATGTAAGTCTCAAGGAATTTGGAGTGGTGGGTTCAGACACGTACACATGGGGTATAAAATGTTCTCACAAATGCTGATCAGCGTCTTTGGCTAAGAGGAGACTCTGCCTTGGGCCCGCTGGTAATAAACTGCACTCCACTATCTGCATTGTCCTGAGTGAGTTTGTTTCCCGGAACACGTGGCTAAAACAACTCAGTCGTGTCCAACTCTTTGCAACCCCACGGGTATAGTCCACAGAATTCTCAAGACGAGAATACTGGAGTGGGTAGCCCTTCCGTTCTCTAGGGGATCTTCCCAACCCAGGGATGGAACCCAGGTCTCCCACATTCCAGGTGGAAACAAACTGGTGGAGATAACAAATAGAGAACAAATTAGTGGTTACCAGTGGGAAGAGGAAAGGGGAGAGGGGCAAGATAAACGGAATTTTTCAAAAAAGCTTTCATCATGTCAAGAAGCTTTCTGTAAAGTGTTCACTAAAACACCACACAGAGAAAATTGCACAAATCGAAGTGTACATCTAGGTGAACTTTCATCACATGAACATACCTAAATCAGGAAAGAGCATGTCCTCAGCACCTCAAAAGCCTGGCCCCTAACACTGTAGATTACTTTTGTTTGCCTTTGAACTTTATATAGATTGAATCACATAGAATTTATCACTTGTTTTTCTTTGACTGCACCCCCCATGGCATGTGGAATCTCAGTTCCCCAACCAGGAATCGAACCCAAGCCCCTTGCATTGGAAACACAGATTCTTAACCACTAGACTGTCAGAGAAGTACTTATTTATTGCTTTTGATGTTTGCTTTTTTTAACTGATCAGTGTATTTATAAAACATATAATACGTTGTTGCCTATAGTTGTAGACGCTCTTCTGGCTGAATATACCACAGTTTATCCAGTCTACTGTAGATGGTCATTTGAGTTGTTTCCAGTTTTATATGAAGGAGGAGACAGAACAGGCTCCCTCTTGAAAGCGGGACTCCATCTTGGGGCGGACTGTGGACTTTGAGCTGTATTTGAGTATCTATGGAAACGACACACCAACTGGAAAACCATGCCCCTGGAAGGAACAGACCTGGGGCTCTCCATTGCCTAAAAGAATACCCTAATTATCTGTGTAACCGAATAGAATCATACATTCTATTATGCTTATTGAGGAACGACCACAAGCTACTGATAATTGTTCACTGTTAACTACCTACATTTAAGGCTTATGAATCTTGGGTTAACTTTGATTGTATCTTTCTTTTTCCTTTGTTCAGACTAGTTTCAGGGAACCTTATACACTTAGGGTATATAAGGTTTTCACAAAGACTGGTCGGGGTCCTTGGCTAAGAGGAGACTCTGCCTTGGGCCCGCCGGTGTAATAAACTGCACTCCGCTATCTGCATTGTCCTTCTGAGTGAGTTTGTTTCCCGCTGTGGCTACAACTCTATGTAGAATAGCACTGCTGTAAGTATTCTTGGGGAAATTATGCTTGCATTTCTACGGGTCTATACTTAGGAGTAAAATTACCAGCTTCTCCTTTTATATGTGTGTGTGTATGTATGTGTTTAAACTCACCAATTCAAAGATAGATCTTTTTGCAATTGCCTTATTTTTATTCTTATTTACTTCTATTTTTACTTACTACTCTATAGCACAGAACTAGGGTTGTGCCGAAGGTCACAAATGAGCCCCAAAATAAATGGATTAGGTTGTGCCTTTCTACTCAAGCAACACTGAGGTTGTTCTCACACCAGACAAATGTCTCCTTGCCCTGAAGCTCACTTGTCACACGCAGATATACATGGCTCTTCATTGTTTAGTTGCTAAATCATGTCTGACTCTTTGCAACCCCAGGGCCTGCAGCACTCCTGACTTCCCTGACCTTCACTATCTCCTGGAGTTTGCTCAGACTCCTGTCCATTGAGTTGGTGATGCCATACATACTTGGCCGCACCTACAAAAATATTTTCTATCTTTTCCATGGCCTCTGATCCACAATTAGCCTTAGGAGTAACGAGAATGTTACTGAATCCAAGCTCAGTCTGCTTGTCGAAGACTGATTGACTGAGAGACTAGGAGTTGAGGCAAGGAATACAGCTTTATTCAGAAAGCCAAATGACCAAGAAGAAGGCAGGCTAACATCTCAAAATAACTGTCTTGTCAGGGTTTAGATGCCAGGTTCTTTCACAGGACAGAGATGGGTAGGAGTTGTGGAAATAAGCCAGTCCATCCTAAAGGAAATCAGTCCTGAATATTCACTGGAAGGACTGATGCTGAAGCTGAAACTCCAATACTTTGGCCACCTGATGCAAAGAACTGATTAATTGAAAAATACCCTGATGCTGGGAAAGACTGAAGGTGGGAGGAAAAGGGGACTACGGAGGATGAGATGGTTGGAGGGCATCACGACTCAGTGGACACGAGTTTGGGAGTTGGTGATGAACAGGGAGGCCTGATGTGCTGCAGTCCATGGGGTCACAGAGTCAGACAAGACTGAGAGACGGAACTGAACTAAGGAAATAAAGATAACTATCTTGCAAATATTTCCTGGAATGGACAAACTCAGGGAAGAGATGTGTTAATCTCTTCAGGCAGATGGGCAGGGTTCCCTGAGGCAGGTCATTATATACAATTACAATAACAAAAGCAATAAAAAACAAAGGTTAAACTCAAAGAAATAGATTCATCTTGGAGTCAGAATTGGTTCTTACTTGCAACAAATAGAGGTTGGCTTCCCTGGTGGCTCAGATGCATCTGCCCACAATGCAAGAGAATGGGGTTTGATCCCTCGGTCGGGAAGATCCCCTGGAGGAGGAAATGGCACCCAAATGGCACCCCACTGCAGTACTCTTGCCTAGAAAGTCCCATAGACTGAGAAGCCTGGTAGGCTACAGTCCATGGGGTCACAAAGAGTTGATCACGACCGAGAGACTTCACTTCATTGTCACCGCAACCTTTTTTTTAATGGAAGCACAACAAAATATACCTTCTCAGCTTAAGGAAGGCACAGGGTTTTCCAAGAGACTCAGATGGTAAAGAATCTGCCTGTAATGCAGATTCGAATCTGGGTTCGGTCCCTGGGTTGGAAAGATCCCCTAGAGAAGGGAACCACAACCCATTCCACTATTCTTGCCTGGAGAATTCCATGGACAAAGGAGCCTGGCAGGTTATAGTCCATGGGATCACAGAGTTGGACGTGACTGAGCGACTTTCACACTTCCAATATTCTTGCCTGGGAAATCCCAAGGACAGAGGAGCCTGGCGGGCTACAGTCCATAGGGTCTCAAAGAATTGGACAAAACTGAGTGACTGAAAAACTTCTATGCAGAGTACATCATGAGAAACGCTGGACTGGAAGAAGCACAAGCTGGAATCAAGGTTGCCGGGAGAAATATCAATAACTTCAGATATGCAGATGACACCACGCTTATGGCAGAAAGTGAAGAACTAAAAAGCCTCTTGATGAAAGTGAAAGAGGAGAGTGAAAAAGTTGGCTTAAAGTTCAACATTCAGAAAATGAAGATCATGGCATCTGGTCCCATCACTTCATGGCAAATAGATGGGGAAACAGTGGAAACAGTGTCAGACTTTATTTTTTTGAGCTCCAAAATCACTGCAGATGGTGATTGCAGCCATGAAATTAAAAGACGCTTACTCCTTGGAAGAAAAGTTATGACCAACCTAGATAGCATATTCAAAAGCAGAGACATTACTTTGCTAGCAAAGGTCCATCTAGTCAAGGCTATGGTTTTTCCAGTGGTCATGTATGGATGTGAGAGTTGGACTGTGAAGAAAAGGTTCAGCTGTATACTCCACTAAAATGATATATTAAAGGCCTAACCCTGCAGCCATGAAATTAGAAGATGCTTACTCCTTGGAAGAAAAGTTATGACCAACCTAGATAGTATATTCAAAAGCAGACATTACTTTGCCGATTAAGGTCTGTCTAGTCAAGGCTATGGTTTTTCTTGTGGTCATGTATGGATGTGAGAGTTGGACTGTGAAGAAGGCTGAGCGCCGAAGAACTGATGCTTTTGAACTGTGGTGTTGGAGAAGACTCTTGAGAGTCCCTTGGACTGCAAGGAGATCCAACCAGTCCATTCTGAAGGAGATCAGCCCTGGGATTTCTTTGGAAGGAATGATGCTGAAGCTGAAACTCCAGTACTTTGGCCACCTCTTGTGAAGAGTTGACTCACTGGAAAAGACTCTGATGCTGGGAAGGATTGGGGGCAGGAGAAGAAGGGGATGACAAAGGATGAGATGGCTGGATGGCATCACTGACTCAATGGACGTGAGTCTGAGTGAACTCCGGGAGTTGATGATGGACAGGGAGGCCTGGCGTGCTGCGATTCATGGGGCTGCAAAGAGTCGGACATGACTGAGCTACTGAACTGAACTGACTGAACCCCCAGTACCTCAGAAAGTGATCCTTCTTTCTTTTTTTGGTTCAGAAATTAATCTTGTTTGGCAATAGGGTTTGTTACAGATGCAATCAGTTCAGATGAGGTCAGACTTGGGTGGGGGGCCCTCATCCAACGTGACCGGTGCCCTTGTAAGAAGAGGACAGTTACTCAGGCAGACGACAGTCATGCGACAGGGGAGGCAGAGAGTGGAACGAGGTGTCTCTAAGCCAAGGAAAGTCAAGGGCTGCTGGTGAAGCTAGAAGAGGAAGGAAGATTCTCGCAACAAGTTTCAGAAAGAGTGGGGCCCAGTCCCCGCTCTCTGACCTCCGCCTCCACAACTGTGAGACAGTGCATCTTGGTTATCCTCTGCCACCCAGTGTGCGCTGCTATAATGCAGCAGCCCTAGGAACTAAGACAGAAGCGAAGGCCAGTGCAGTCTAGAGCACCCGTTTAAAGGTCCGTTTTGCTGTCTGTCCCCTGTCTGTCAGTGTTGCCAGTCTGACCCAGCAGACATCCTCCGCCATCTGTCCCTTCATTTCTCTACTGCTGGAACCCTGGATGGGATGCAATCAGAATCAGGGCCAGGGGGTCCTGTGTGATGAGTCCATGGGAACCTCAGGCAGAGGTCAGGCCTGGGGTCAGGAGCTGGGGTTGTGTCTGCTACAGAGCCTGGTGAGGGGCCGCTTCTGGGAAATCTACTAGATAAGCTTGCTCACTGAGTCCATGTGATTGGATTTTTAGCCAAACAGAAATTATCACAGGTCACAAACCTTCAGAATCAACTGGAGGATACTCGATATTCTGAACGGTAAATTTGTGAGTGATGAGGGTATGGCATTGCGTGACAGTCCCTGTGCCATTCCAGCACATGCCTGGCCTGCCTGAAGTCTCAGGTGGCCCTGGACGTGCAGCCGTGTCTCCTGTGTGGTGTATCATGCGTGGGGACTCTGCTGTGCTCCTCTCACGCTCACCGCTCCCCCTGAGAAAACTCAGCTCTCCCAGAACCACACTTGGCCAATCGGAGAAACAAATTCAAGTTGTCAGTAATAACAATAAGCTGCATTTGTTCACTTTCTAAACCCCGTTCCAGGCATCATCCCATTTTATCTTCACAACAAGTAGATGTGTTTTATCCCCTTTTATCCCCTTGTTACTGGATGAGGACTCCGAGACTCAGAGAGGTTGAAGACTGGACCAAAGTTCACATAGTTGGTGATGGGCAGAACTGGAACAGGAGCCTCATTCTGTTTAACTTCAAAGCCCTGGCTGTCTCCTCTGGGTCCTGATGGGGACTCGCTCCATCCTCTTCCCAGGACAGCTGCCTACTTTCCAACAGGAGCTTTTTAGAAAACCGTAACCCTCAGGAATTTCAGGCACCATAACACACAGTGCAGATGGAAAACGTTGGCATGCCAAGTCCTTCTGGGGCAGCCTATATGCCTGTGAATTCAGAAAGGTCTCGAGGCTTAGTGCTGGGGCTATTTTTAGCTCCTTTCAACTTTGCCAGGCGTGGCCTGAAGTCCGATTGGCCTTCCGGAGCAGAGCTGCCAGGAAGATTGAACTCTGCTTATTAAAATGCTCATGGCATTTGCGATGAGGAGCTTTTCCAGTTAATTCTAACCTGTCAGTATTCATTTTCCCTTTTGAAGCCCAAATAGCCACGTGTCACCTCCCTAAACAAAGGGCCAGCATTGACTTTGGCCCCCTCTTTGGGTTAAAGTCATGGGAGGTGTAGGAATCAGAAAGACGGGGCTTCTGCTCGTGTGTATAGGAAAAAGATTATGGGGTTACATAAATTATAGGGCACCTATTCCATGGAAAGCAGTACAGTTATTAAAATGCCAGTGTATTTATCAATATGAAAGTCATTTGTAATATGCTATAGAGTAAAAATAACTTATACAACTGTGGAGCATAACCCATTTTGTATCTAAAAATATATCTACACATAATATGTATATGAATAACTGATTCACTTTGCTATACAGAATCTAGCATAACAATGTAAAGCAACTATACTCTAGTGAAAATTACTTTAAAAAGTATATCTACACACAAAAATTACCACCAAGGCATATTCTGAAATGGTTAAAATTGTTATTTCTGGGTACTGACAGTGTGGATAATTTTATTTTCTTTCGTCCACCTCTCTGCTTTTTTTCTAATCTCCCCCCACCCCCATTTAAACACTATATGTTCAGATTTAAACACAACAAATTTACTGATAAATGTGAAAATTTAACAGCAAATCTCATGCCTGAATTTTAGTGGATACTGGTCTCCCTCAAATCAGGTCACAGTAAACTTATGTTTGAATGAAATTATATTCAGGCCCATATTCTATTCATTTTTTTAAAACCTAGTTTTCTATTTTGAAAAATTTAAAGCCCAAAGAAAAGCTGTAAGAGTGGTATAATCAACACCTCGAGTCCTTTACCTAGATGGTTTGATTGATTGCATTTTTGCCACATTTGCTTTATCTCTGTGTTGTTGTATGTATTTCTAACTCCTCGACATCTGACATTGTTTTCTGTGAATGAACAAATAGCTGCAGCGGCGGGAAGGTCAGTCCTTAAAGGGCAAGTGGCTTGTGCAGTGGGTGCTACCTGAAGTTCAGCTGGTGGCAGAGGAGAAGCAGAGGCAGAGTGCCCCCCACCCCAGGTAGAGAGCAGCTTGAAAAAATGTTTGGAGGATGGCAGCACAGAGCTTCCACTGAGCTAGACAACAGGAAGTAGGATGGCAAGTGGAGGTGAGGCTGAGCACACAAGCCCTGGCGTAGGGGTGGGGGTGGGGGTGGAGGACCCAAAAGTTCTCAGCTACCACACAAAAGGCTTCCCTGGTGTCTTTGTGGTAAAGAATCCACCTGCCAATGCAACAGACTTGGCTTCAATCCTTGGGTCTGGAAGATCCCCTGGAGGAGGAAATGGTAACCCATTCCAGTATTCTTGCCTGGGAAATCCCATGGACTGTGGAGCCTGGAGGGCTACACAGTTCATAGGGTCTCAAAAGAGTTGGACATGCCTTAGTGACTAAACAACCACCCGAAAAGGGTCAAAGAGTAAAGAGAAGGACTTTCCTGGTGATCCCGTGGATAAGAATTTGCCTGCCAACGCAAGGGACACGGGTCAGTCCCGAGCCAGGGAACTAAGATCCCACATGCCTCGGAGCAGCTAAACCCACACACCACAGCTACTGAGCTCACATGCTCTGGAGCCTGTGTACCACAAGAAAGACCTGACGCAACCAAATAAGTAAATATATAAATATTCACATATAACTGTATTTAAAAGGTGTAAGGGGAGCCACTGAAATTTTGTGTATTTTGTAGGTCACTCTACTGCCATGACAGACATGGACTTGAGAAGTACAAATGGAAGGGTGAAACAGAAGACCAGTTAGGGGGCTGTTACAGCAGTCCAAGACAAGGACAGGTCGCAGAGGACAGGAGGAGGGAGACGCACTAGCTCTGGAGGTGACTGCCTGGGTTTGTTGAGGCAGCGAACAACACGGGATGGCTCCAGGTCTGGTTTGGAACAGATGCATAGAAACCAGGGCTGTTTCTTTAGATGGAGAACACAGAAGGGGGAAAGTCAGTGGTGAGGGGAAGAGGAGGAGGGGAGCTGCTGACTTCAGTTTGGGTATATTGTGGTTGAGTAGCTATGGGATGTCCAGGTGGAAATGACCAGCAGGCAACTGATTATGGGTCTTGAGCTCAGGACCGAGCACAGGTCTGGAGATAGAGATACTAGAAACCTAAGACTCTTATGGGTCGAATGACCACCATCTGGTTATCCTGGAATTGGCCTATTTGTGCCTTTTCTGTAGCATATTTATTAATAGCTCCCTCTTTCACTTGCCTGGTTCAGACAGTGATGTATATGGCACCCTTGAAAAGCTGAGATTTGCTGCTTCTTCTCTTCACTTGATACCACTCCCTGGCTTGGCCTGGCTCTGTGGCTGTGGAAGTAGTTAATTACTAGAAGTCCATGTCCTCTATCCTTGGGTATCCCCACCATGTTTCGCATGCTACCTCTCAGGTGAAAGTGTTAGTCACTCAGTCATGTCTGATTCTTTGCAACCCCATGGACGGTAGCCCATCAGGCTCCTCTGTCCATGGAATTCTCCAGGCAAGAATACTGGAGTGAATTGCCTTTCCCTTCTCCAGGGGACCATCCTGACCCAGGGATTGAACCCGTGTCTCCTGCATTGCAGGCAGATTCTTTACCATCTGAGTCACCAGGGAAGCCCCTTTCAGGTAGATAGTGCCTAGACGTTATCTATGTGTCCTAGGTTGAAGATCCACAGGTCCCCATCTTCTGAGGGAAAGAGGGTGGAGAGGTTCTGTGGGTTATCATGCAGGAGGCTGATGGGTTGAGATGGCCCCCGACAATCTCCTTCTAGGTATGGGATTTAGGAAATGTCAGAGAAGTGAGGAAACTCTAAAACATTTCCACCTTGCTCCGTTCCCTCCCTGCCTGCTTGGGTTCTGACAGCTAGAGTGCTGGCGAGACCCCGTCTCCCAGAAGCCCTGGAGGCAGCCAGTGCTGAATGAGTCCTTTGGGAGCCCACCTTGCTGATGAGAGTCACCCCTGGGCAAGCCCTGTTCCCTCCTGGGCTTTGCTTCAGCCAAACAACCCCAAACATACCCTGGATAGTTAAGCCTTTGGGACCAGGAATCCCCCTTTCCCAGGCCCTCATGCCCCCAGCCCATGCCTAACTGTTAAAATCGACCTGCCCTTCAAGACTGACTCATACGTGTTGTGATGCCCCAGGGGACTGTCTTGGATCCATCCCTGCTGGATGCGATGCTCACTTCATCTGGAAGGTCCTCGCAGCTCTCACTGCCTCCCTCATTGTTTCATCTGGGCTCTCTTGTCTTACTCTTTGGCACTCAGGGTGGAGACACTTTCTTTTGATTTTTGTATTTTTCTACAATGCCAAACATGGGAGTAATCACTTCATGATGTGTACAGGAAATGCGTGATGAGTTCAATTGCCAGGAATGTAGTCTCCAGATAAGAGCACCACTGAAGCTTAGGAAGCAGGGAATAGTAGGCCGAAAGGAGAATTTACATGTACTCCTGCATTCAACCGGTATTTATCAATAACCTTTAGTACTTCACACTCTGGTACATAGTGGATTTAAAGAAATAGTCACTAGAGTCACTTCAGGGACCTCACTGCAAGACTGAGTGCATAGTGGAGTTGGGAAGGGCTTCACCAAAGAAGTAACATTTAAACTGGGTATTGAGGCATGTACAGGAGTTTGCCAGACACCAGGGGAAGGGTACTGCTGATAAAGGGAATAATAAGAGCAAAGTCACTGAACCCTAGAAAGGATTGTGTAGAGAACTGAAAGAAACCCCATGCCAGGGGTGAGGGGGAAATAAGAATGTGGGACAAGGTGGGGAAATGAATCCAGAGGGGAGGAAAGAGGCCTGACATTGAGGCAAAAGGTAGGGTCTTGGTGGCTCACTGGTAAAGAATCTACCTACCAAGATGTGGGTTCAATCCCTGGGTTAGGAAGACCCCCTGGAGAAAGAAATGACAACCCACTCCAATATTTTTGCCTGGGAAATCCCAGGAGTAGCCTTGTAGGCTACAGTCCATGGGGTCACAAAACAGTCAGACACAACCTAGCAATGAAAGAACAGCAACAAGATGTGTTGACTGTGAGGCATATGGAAGATAGGTAGTTGTGAACACACAGCTGCTCCCCATCCTTCCGCTGGGGCTGCCCCGAGCTCCTGGCCATGGCTGCTTTCGTTTTGATTGTAGGTCCCTAAGGGGAGCTACCTGCCCCATACCTCCAAGTTGCCAGCAGCAGCTGCAGATCCTAGCCACCTCCTCACCTACTCTCCTGGGGACAGAGACCTCAGCAGAACTGGTCTCTGGACTGAACCCTCCTCTGCCACCTGTGCTCTTAGGGGGTGGGCAGATGGCAAGGACCGTCCTCCCAGCTGGACAGCCTCACTGGGCTGGCGGTGCCCTTTGGATCGTGCAGGAGATGGCAGGAGCCTGCAGGCCAATATCCGCCCTCCCAGGTGTCCAAACTTGGCAGTTCCACCAGTCTCCAGCCAACTGTGTCCTTGCAGATGAAACTGGCTAAAGGAAGGGCCTGGATTCCAAATTGCTCCTTGAGTTTTTTAAAAATCACAACTTTGATGTTTCCCATTCTGTCTGCTGACACCTTTAGTCCTTTTTCTTTTTTTAACCACCTCTTCTATGATACCTTTGAGAAGGCAATGGCATCCCACTCCAGTACTCCTGCCTGGAAAATCCCATGGATGGAGGAGCCTAGAAGGCTGCACAGTCCATGGGGTTGCTGAGGGTCAGACACGACTGAGCGACTTCACTTTCACTTTTCACTTTCATGCATTGGAGAAGGAAATGGCCACCCACTCCAGTGTTCTTGCCTAGGGAATCCCAGGGACGAGGAGCCTGGTGGGCTGCCGCCGGACACGACTGAAGCGACTTAGCAGCAGTAGTAGTATACAATACCTAAATATTCTTGGTCATCCTAGGGTGTAGGATGGTCCCCTCCCCCAGCCCTTAGTGCTTACCTATTCCCTGTTCCTCTATGGTCTGTTTGGAGAGCAAGCTGGCCTTATCTTGTTGTGAATGTTTACACAAATGAAAAATGTCAGAGTTCGATCTATAAAGGAACCCAGGTGGGGAAGTTCCCAAAGCAAACATCCGAAGGTGCAGTGTGCTTCCCGTAAGGGTGGTCCATGGGGCAGTGTCCACTCACAGCCTCACATTTATTCAGCACCCGAGACAAGAGCCCTTGCCCTCCTGGAGATTCCAAAATGAAAAAGACAAATCTGCAGCTGGTGAAATCCCAAGGTCAGTGTCACCGTGCTGTGCGAGCTCTTGGTCAGGAGTGTCTTGCCCGGGGTGCAGGAAGGAAGGTTTGGTGGAGGAAGGGCTGGAAACCTGGGTGGAAAGTGGACACGCCTCCAACAGGAGAGGACATGAGGAATGGTGAGGACATGTCAGGCTGGAGTAATGGTCTGACCAAAAATCTGAAAGGAAAGCTCAGGGACGTCGGTGACAGGTCTGGAGAGACTTGGACAGACTCAGAGAGCCTTGAATGTCTATCCAGGGGGTTAGGCTCTTCTGTGTGCAGGAGAGGAAGTGAGGCATGTGGATGGGCATTTACGCCTAGTACTAGTCCTCCTGGTGGATATGGCTATGGCCTGGACCTGTTTGTGTTTTAAAAGATGCCGATGCTTCTTATGTGTATCACTAGATAAATCCATTTCTAAAATCCCATTAATTGTAAAATGGTCATATTTCTGAGATAGGAGAGAATGGTGATGTAGTGAAGGAAAAACTTTTCCTCCACCCTCGTAGGTTCAGTTCCTGGGGTCTGTGAATTAAAATGACAGCAGGTATTAACGGGAGAAAACTGTTTATTTATGTGCATCATGCATACATATGGATATGCTCAGTGTTGAGTAACTCAAAGAGTGGTTAGAATTGGGGTTGTATAAACTTAATTCAGTAGAGGAAATGGAAGAGAGAGAAAAAGTCTCCTATGAGGAGAACAAATGGGTTTATTTAAGAAAGAAAAATGGCTTTTTAGGAGAATAAGTGAGAGATAAGCGAATTTGTGATAACATTTGCCGTACAGCTCTGAGTGGCCTTTACCTCTTCTTCAGGGCCATAGAACTCCCCCAGAGAGAGTTGGTGGATCGGCAAATTATGGTACACTTGCTCTTGGCCTCTTTCCTGGAAGTGGGCCCATCCCTAAGAGGGAATTTATGATAGTCCTGATTTCTCAGAAGATTCTGCTTTTAGTCAGTTAGGGAGAAGCTCCGAGAAGCCTTCTTTCTGCATCTGTTGAATCTCAAATGTCTACAGCTGAAAACAATCGTTATACCAGTTTTGGGGTTCTGAGTTACTCCCACAGTAAAATGGGGGAACTGTAGGAATTCCTGGCCAGACTGGAGCTGACCTTCACAACCAGAGGAAACCAGTGACTGTAGATTCATTCTCACTGAGTAGGCCAAGCATCTGAATCACTGGGGTTATGTGGATAATTTCAAAACATAACTGATGCTGGGGAGTGGGGAGACTTTTGGGGACTGAGTGATCCCGATAATTGTAGTGGTGGTGATGCCCTCCCAGCATGCCCTGGGGTGGTGGGAGCACACTAGTCATGGGCTGGGGTGAGGAGAGGTGGTTGAGGAGCAGGGAATAAATAAAAGGAGTGGGCAGCCTTGTTTCCAGCAGGCCTGCACGGGCGGGCTGGGAGTGGGGGCGGCTGCCGGCGTCCCAGGCAGGGAGACATGAGTCACACCCTGAGACGCTGACCTGCCAGCACCCGGCCTCTCTGGGAGAAGGAGGGAGCAGGCAGGCGCTGGAGGTTCCAAATGCCAGGCTTTGCCTCTCACCGTAGACTCAGGCTAGAGATCTTTGTCATCCCTCATCAGCAACCTTTGCAAAGCCACGTGACTGGCTGGCCTCTGTTCATAGTTCTCCTGCAGCTCTTTACCCTTAAACCATCAGAAGCTCTACTTCTGACCGTAAGAGCTGGAGCCACCCAGTCACGGCTCTACTCCTCGGGACTGTCCTCTGTTTGGGGGCTGGTTTGTGAAGATGGGAGGGAGGAAAGACTTGTGTAGTCTTCACAGCAGCCTGTTCTCCCCCAGGGCCTCAGTTTGCTTTCATTCCTTCCCTGTGTGACCCTTAGCCCATGCAGGAGTCCCTCTGCCCAGAGAGGAGGTCTTTTCTAACGTTCTGAGAACATCTAGGCCCCAACCCCAGGAAAGGGAGCGCCTGTAAAGCTAGCCGTCACTAGGTGACATAGCCAGGCAGCTGGGCAGGTCAGGACCACTCCAGCTGAGGACAGTTGCTTGCCTCTGGGACCCACTTTCAAGGAGCTGGAGGCCAGAGTCATGGTCTCCTCCTGGTACTGAGAATGAGAGTTAGTGCCCCCCCGCCCCCTTTTAAATGTGTTTGGCTGCACGGGGTCTTAGTTGCCGTATGCGGGGTCTCCGTTGTGGGATGCAGGATTTTTTTCAGTTGCTGCAGGTGGGATCTAGTTCCCTGACCAGGGATGAAACCCGGGCTCCCTGCATTGGGAGCATGCAGTCTTAACCGCTGGACCACCAGTGAAGCCCCAGAGCCCCCTTTATATCTCGTCTGTGTTCTGTAGCCTCCCGGCTCACATCCTCACCCCTGCCCAGCCCAGCCCCTCTCCCTCACCTAGGTCTGTACCTCTCCCCTGCTCTAAGCCTGGTCTCAGATGGGTGTGCAGCTGATGGCAGTGCCGCAGGCTTTAGCCTTTCTGGGGGCAGCTTGGGTGGGAGCTTAAGTTGGAAGTTCTCGGCCAGCCTCGGCAGAGATGGGCTGAATCTCTCTGAAGTAGCTGAAGGCCATTTTCTGCCTGCGTGAAGGACTTTGGTTCCCAGGATTCTACTTGATGACTCTGGGCAGTCTTGTTAGGTGTGCTGAAAAGTTAATCTTTTGTTCCTCTGCTGGATGTTTATAATGTCTAGGTACTTGCCTTTTTAAAATGTCATCATCTAGAAGAGCTTTATTTTATTTTATGTCAGGTCTTCCTTTCTATCTTTTAAGTGGGAAATAGAAGACCAGAGTGAGGGAGCAATTGAGAGGCTTGCTCTAAGCAAGGACCACAAGATCCCTTCCCCCTGTTTGCCCCTGCAGTTCCTTCCACAGCTCCAGAGCAGAGCTCATATTCCAGCCGCCAGTGCACCCCTTGACCTTGACCAGGCACAGCTGGTTCACACTCTGACAGCCCCAGAACAGGAGTGGCTGCTCTGAAATAACTCTGAGATGTCATCCTAGAGCAGAGACTGCCCTCCTTCTCAGAGTGAAGAGGGAAGAGCTGGAAGGACACAGGATGCTTCACATCCACAGCCTCAGGCTTACAAAGCACCTGGCCCTCCCCTGGGATGGGGAAGGCCGCCTTTCCTTTGAGGAGGGGCCCTTGGTGAACTGCTTCCATCTCAGTATTGGGATGTGGTTGATAACAGAGATTCTCGCTATGCAATGCGGTAGTCATAGCCATGCCAGCGTATGTAAACCTACATTTATGTAAATTAAAGTTTCTAAATCAGTTCCTAGGGACTTTCCTGGTAGTCCAGTGGTTAAGACTCTGCCTTTCAGTCCAATCCTTGGTCTGAGAACTAAGATCCCACATGCCACGTGACACAGGCAAAAAAAAAAAAACCAAAACAAAACACAGTTCCTATTGCACTAGCCACATTTCAAGTTCTCCACATGTAGCTGGTGGCTACCTCATCACATGGCATGGATACAGACCACTTAGAAGGCTCTCTTGGACAGCCCTGCAGGTGACTGGGAGAGAAGTTTGACAGAACTGATCAAATCCTCTGTACACTGACCTGTCCATACAATCAACATTGCATTCATGCTTCTCTGACCTTTTGGTGGACATTCAGAGGCTTCATGCCCTCTGCTGACATGCACAAGCTTCTTTCTCAACCCAGAGATCTGGTTGCCCTGGCCTTGTGAAACCTCCCTTCTAGAAAGAATGGGTAGGTAGCATGCCTCTGATCCAGCTGGCTAGGCCACCCCAAGGATGAATTAACATCCTGACGTTTACTGCCCAAATGAATGCCACTCTGTCCCTGGCAGTGACAGCTCTCACTCGGCTGTCCTGTCTCACTGCTATTTAGTAACTGGTAGACATAATGGCACCCCATTCCAGTACTCTTGCCTGGAAAATCCCATGGATGGAGGAGCCTGGTAGGCTGCAGTCCATGAGGTCGCTGAGGGTCTGACACAACTGAGTGACTTCACTTTCACTTTTCACTTTCATGCACTGGAGAAGGAAATGGCCACCCACTCCAGTGTTCTTGCTTGGAGAATCCCAGGCACGGGGGAGCCTGGTGGGCTGCCATCTATGGGGTTGCACAGAGTCGGACATGACTGATGCGACTTAGCAGACACTGGATGACAAGACCCATCAGATGCTCTGATGTCCAGGGATATTTCTTTCTAGCTCCTCAGTGTCACTCCTCCCTTCCCCCAAGCATCACCATCTCCCCCAATAAAATTGTCTGTTAATATCCTAGGTGCAGCCTATATTGGAATGACTTGGTGGGAGGGGCTTGTTTAAAATGCCTATTTCTTGGCTCTGCACCAAGCCAATAGAATGAGGATCTCTGTGGGAATGAGGGGGGTGGGGGGCCAAATCTGGGAACCACTGCTAGTGAAGGAGGATCTCAGGCTCCATCCTTGGAGCCCCTGGAAACTAGAAATTGACCGCCTTTGCATTCTGTGGTCTCCGGTATATTGCAGATCATACCACCCCTGCGGCTGAAAGCTGGATACTGGGAGCTGCTGACGGTGGCAGGATGACAGATGTTTGCCATACCCTTTTGTTTCTCCACCTGCTCATCCCCCATGCACACGCATGTGTGCACACACAGGAGTGAGTACACGTGTGCATGCACACTACTCCCCATTAGGTCTGCTGGGTAACTAACAGACCGTAGGAAAACCCTGCTCCCAGCTCTGCCTGTGGGGCCAGGAGGAGTTCCGGGCCTTCTCTCACAGGCCCTGCTGTGCGGAGCCTCAGGAACTGAGCTCTCAGGACCTGCCTCAGAGAAAACTTCTTTCTTTTCTCTAAATCAAGGTTTCACGACCTTTATTAGCCCTGCTCCACTTTAACGAACATTAAACTACCTCAGGGATTCTAATGTGCCATTATGTCCCCTCTTCTTGTTCCTCCAAAATGTTCTACAGTTTATGTTAGAAAAATAAGAGTTCCTCCTCACTTCCCAAGTGTAAAATTATATACACATAACACCTAACAGAGGATGAGATGGCTGGATGGCATTACCAACTCAATGGACGTGAGTCTGAGTGAACTCCGGGAGTTGGTGATTGACAGAGAGGCCTGGCGTGCTGTGATTCATGGGATCGCAAAGAGTCGGACACGACTGAGCGACTGAACTGAACTGAACTGAACACCTAACAGACCATGAGGGTACAGTTCATTACTGGAAAGAAAGGCATACTGCTGGAACAGCGTCTCTCTAGCAGGAGAACACTGGCCCCGCCCAAGACTCAGATTCAGGAGGTCTGGGTCCTGCCCAAGAATACGCACCGCTGAGAGTTTCCAGGTGCCGCTGCTGCTGCCACCACTGGGCAGGGAAACCACACTTTGAGAATCACTGCTCTAGGAAGACTGTCCTCACTCCATCCCTTGACCCCAAAGGATGTTCAAGCCTTTGTTTAAGATACCCAGATCATCACATGGTCTGGTCTCTGTTCTCCCTCCTTCTTCAGATTAGAGAGTCTATAAGACCAACCCTGTTGTCAGTAATATCGATGGCCTTTCCTGGGGAATCTTCGTATTGTTATCAGACCAGTTTTCTGTCCCTGCAAAGACTCCATCCATGTTGGGTAGCTGTGAAGAGAGGAGATGAGAAGCGAAGAACCCTTTCTTGCCAAAGCTATACTGAACACACGTTTCCAAACTCTACATCCAGGAGGCTGGGTGTCCTTATCCGTACTTGGTAGTAACCACAGCAGAAAACTCACACAGGGACTCTGAACAACACTGGTGGAGAATACAGGCCTCCTGTTCCAGCCAGGACTTGGAACCATCATACAGGTTGTGTATTTATTCAGGCCTTGCCGTCTTGGCAATGAAGAAGTTTTGTGGAGTAAATGAGCAAAAGATGGAGAACTTTTCTGCTCTGTGTTTATAGATTTTGACATTTCCCAAACGATCCATCTTAAGGTCTCGCCATCAAGCAGGCAAGCAGCCCTCTGACACTCTTGTTAGAAGTTTCACACTATTTATTTTTTTGCCCCGGGAAGCAATCTAATTCTCTGCCACCGAGGCTGTCAGGCAGTAACCGAGTGCCTGAGCTCACTCTGTTGTTTATGGGGCTTTTTCTGAATCCCCAGCCCTTTCTCATAGATGGAAAAATCAACGGAAAATTTCTCAGCAGCAAGCCTGAATGGCCCATCTGTCCCCAGCTGGCCCCAACCCGCTCTTTGTTTAGTGCCCCTCACATTGGTCAGCTGGGCTCTTTCTACTCTGGGCTGCTCAGTCTTACCTGGACATTTACACTCAGTTAAAGGAACTTTGAGAGAATGGCCCAGATGGTGGTGGACTTATATGCATGCCTTCCCAAGAAAGACACAGAGAGCTTGGAAGATGTTATCTAGGGAAGGGTCCTCGGGGGACACCACTCTACCTTCAGATATCCAAGCAGCTACCAGATATCCAAGACCAGAAACCTCTTGGTCTTGCTTCCTCTGATCCAGAGGGAAATCCTATTTTGTCAATCAGGCTATTTGCTGGGGGTTTTTCTTCTTCAAGTGGGCTTCCCCAGGTGGCTCAGTGGTAAAGAATCCACCTGCCAACATAGGAAACGCAGGAGACACAGGTCCGATCCCTGGGTTATTAAGACCCCTTGAAGGAGGAAATGGCAACCTATTCCAGTGTGCTTGCCTGGGAAATCCCATGGACAGAGGAGCCTCAGCAGGCTACAGTCCGTGGAGTCACAGAGTTGGACATGATTGACTGAGCATGCACACAGGCCTCTTCTTCGGGCATCTAACCTTGGTGTCCTTTGGAGCTTTTCTCCCTCTCCCCTTCCCTGTCTAGGAAATTTCACTTCTTCTTTTGGCTCTAAATGTCATTTGTAGGCTGATGACTCCCAAAACCATATCCCTGGCCCAGATCACTTTTTGAAAATGTAAACGTATATATTCAACTGCTGACACATATTTCCACTTGATATCTCCCTGACATTTCCAAAGTAATGAGTGCAAAAGTGAACTCTTGATCTGTGCCCCTAACCCAGATCTCATCCTCCCACAGCTTTCCCATCTCGGTGAATGGCACCAGCCTCCGCCTAGTTGTCAAGTCAGGGATCTGGGAATCATTTCTGGCACCTCCTTCTCATTCATACTCCACATCCAGCCCATCAGCAAGCCTGTTTATTCTCCCTCTAAAATGTGCTCTGAGCACCTCTCCTTCTCCCACCTTCGTTTCCACCATCCTCAGTTAGGCCTCCCCTGCCTCTCATGGGGTCTGCTGCTGGTATTTCAACTGGTTTTCCTGCTTTCCCATCACCTGCCTCCACGCAACAGGGAGAGAGACATCTGAAAACTCTCCATCAGATCATGCCATCCCCCAGCTTAATGCCCCTCAGTGGCATCTGAGACAGAATAAAGTCCAGGCTCTTTCCAAGACCTGCAAGGCCCTGTATGATCAGGATCCACTTCCCCCCCTCACTTCATTTGATACCACTCTCTCTGTCACCATCAGTGGGCACTTGAGCCACGCTGGCTTCTTATAGCTCCTCAGATGCACCAGGCTATTTCCCGATTCCTTTGCCTGGGCTTGCCTTCCAGGGTGCCCCCATTCCCTTCCATCTTTTAGTTCTCATCTTACATGCCACCTTTCCAAAGAAACCATCTGTTTTAGTTATCCACTGCTTTGTAACAAATCATCTCCAAACCTAGTAGCTTAAAACAACCACCATCTTCTTCTCACAATAAGCTTACCCCTGGTAAGCTACCTGGGGTTTAGCTGGTAGTCCCTGTGCTGGTCTTGCTTGGGGCTTTCTCTGTCTCTCTCTCTTTTTAAAATTATTTATTTGGCTGTGCAGGATCGTAGTTGTGGCATGCAGGATTTTTAGTTGTGACATGCGAACTCTTAGTTGCAGCATTTGGGATCAAGTTCCCTGACCAGGAATCGAACCCGGATCCATGCATTGAGAGGTTGAAATCTTAGCCACTGGACCACCAAGGAAGTCCCGGAGCTCTCTTAAGTGGCCCCAATCAGACAGCAACTGAGGCTGAGACATTCACATGGTTTCACTCACAGTAACCAAGATGGTTACTTGGCAGGAACATTCCAGCTGAAACGCTGGGATGACTGGGCTTTTCTATGTCATCTCAGGGGCTCACCCTCTCCAACACAGTCTTTCCAACAGAATGGTCAGACTGCTCTGGCCTGGGTTGATCCCATTAAAACACTTGTTAGACTAGAGAGCCATAGATATGTATATTTCTTAGTGTGGATAACTGGCCTCCAGGAGTCTTGGTGTCATATAGTAGAAAAGAACAGGAACTTGGAGACTAAGATTCAAATCCACTTCTGATTCTTGCACTTTAATTGAGACTCTTTAGGGGGACTCTCTGGTGGTGCAGTGGATAAGAATCTGTCTGCCAATGCAGGGGACATGGGTTTGATCCCTGGTCCAGGAAGATCCTGCATGCCACGGAGCAGCTAAACCTGTGTGCCACAAGTACTGAGCCCGTGTGCTGCAGCTACTGGAACCTGTGCATCGTAGAGCCTGTGCACTCAAAAAAGAGTAGCCCTCGCTCTCTGCAACTAGAGAAAGCCTGCTCACCACAACGAGATCCAGCACAATCAAAAATAAAACAAATTATTTTTTACAAAACGACTCTTCTGGTTGCTAGCAATGGGAACGGATTCTGGCTTGCCTAAGCCAAAAGGGGAATTTGTTGGAAGGATCATAAGGCAGGGTTGATAACAGCAGTTCAACAGTTGATGTCAGTGGCCTTTCTCCAGAGTACAGCTACTAACCTGTCTCAACCTCTGTGATTCCTTATCTTTGTGTCTCTCATTCCTTAATTTCAAGTCTCACATCTCTTAAGATTCTGCTTGATCCAACTTGGTTTCAGTATCACATTCCTGGTCAATACATCAGCTAAGGCCAGAGGACAGGTACAGAAAAGGCTGCTGGGATTCCCTGAGAATGGGGAATAGGGCCAGAAGAGGAAAGCAGCTCATCTTCCACCTGCCTTGCTTCATTTCTCTGAAGAGCCCTTACTCCTTTTGTGGAAAAAGATACTCAGAAGCCAAGATCTGGTCTCTCGATATCCTCACCGCTATTGGGATGTTGCTGCTTCCAGGGGCCTTCGGCGATCAAACAGAGATAGAGAACACACATACACCCAGAGTCACACCTGCAAGGGTTAATAGTCAGCCACTTGTTGCTCTGGCTAACCATGAGAAAATCATCATGGAAAAAGAATAAAAGCAAAATATAGCAATACAGCTTTACCCAAATAAAAGTACATTGGGTTGATCAGTTGGGGGTTATCATACCCTGCTAAGCTAAGGAAAACATAGTGTGGACCTTGGAACGCTGGGTCAGTGCAAGTTCAGAACACTGCTTGTGCACACAGTGAGATGTTTTACCAAGGCATATGTGGGTCTATGACTCTAGGTGATAGCCCTTGTACAAGGAAATAACAAAGACAGTTTAAAGTAATCAATAAAATGGGAGATATGACTGGGGACAGAGGAGGCTGACTTCATCCTAGCAGAACAGATACTTTCTGCTTGCCAAGACTAAATAAGAGTGATGTGGCTCCGAGGAACAGGGCTCTGGACCCAAGAGGTCTTGAGTCTCCTGGTCACATCTTTAAAACTTTAATCCTGTCTCTAGTTTCTTTTTCCCAAACTGTGTGTCGACCACTTCCAATCCCTACCTGTTATGCTGGCTGCAGCACACACCCACATATGTCTACATTTATTTCTGTCTCTCTGAACATGAAAAGTCGAGAGTTCACATGGATGCCTGCAATTGCAAACCAACACCACAGGGTTAATGTTTGTTTTCTCTCTTTCTATATTTGTTAATCTACTGATGTTGATAACCATGCTGTGGTTGTGAAGGAGAATGTCCTTATTTGAAAGAAATACACACTGAATGTGTTTACCTAGTGATGGGGCATGAAGTCAGCAATTTACTCTCAAATGATTCTGGAAAAAATATCTCCAAACCATATTTGCAACTTTTCTTGGAGATTTTGCAAACTAGATTTATTTTTAAAAGTGTTCATAGGGAATTCTCGGACTGTCTAGTGGTTAGGACTTGACGTTTTCAGGGCCAAGAATGCAGGTTCAGTCCCTGGTTGGAGAACTAAGACCCTGCAAGCCTCGCCGCATGGCCAAAAAAAATTTTTTTAAAAGCTCTCATACAATGAATAGCCCTGCATCTGTATCATTTCCTACATAGGAAAGGGAAACGCTATGACAAAGGGCCTATGCACTTCTAATTGTAAAGACTATCACTCTTATCCCCCTCCATGGTGGCCTTATCAATTATAGACACTCCCACCACAGGGAATGGGCTTCCCTGTTGGCTCAGACAGTAAAGAATGCACCTGCAATGCAGAAGACCTGAGTTCGATTCCGGGGTTGGGAAGATCCCCTGGAGGAGGGCATGACAACCCACTCCAGTATTCTTGCCTGGAGATTCCCCATGGACAGAGGAGCCTGGTGGGATACAGTCCATGGGGTCACACAGAGTCAGACATGATTAAGCGACTAAGCACAGCACAGCACAACAGGAAAGAGTGTCCCCACATCAGTGTTTCATCAAATTTTAATTTTTTAAAAATAATTCAGTTGATGAAATCTGTTTGCTTTTGTACTTAAGAAAAAACCACCCACACATTTCTTTATTTATTTGTCTGTGCCAGGTCATAGTTGCAGCATGCAAATTCTTAGTTGTGGCATGTGAGATCTATTAATAGTTAACTGACCAGGGATGGAACTTGGGACTCCTAGCCACTTGACTACCAGGGAAGTCCCTATCATGTAATTTTAATCTGCTTTTCTTTTATTGTGAATGAGTCTGAGCATCTTTCAGAAAGACTCAGGAGCCAGTTGTATTTTTCTTTCCCTGAGTGATTGGGGCACAATCTTTCCCCATGTTTTAATTGGCTGTTGTTCTTGGATTCCTGTATTTATGTTACTGAGTTTATTTAGGACCTCTACACATGATGGAAATTACCCCAGATGTAAATTTAAAGATGTTTTTGTATAGTTTTAATTATTATATAGGCATATTTATGATCTAGTATTTTAGAGCTTTTTGGTTTTGTTTTACACCAACAAAGGATTATTCACAAAACTTTCCCCTATGGTTTCTTGTAGTATTTTTTTAAGTTTTATTTATTTATACATTTAGATATTAGACACAATTGATATTTATCCTCATCCAGCTTCATGGTTTTTCCCAACACCGTTTATTGAATAATTCCTTTGCCCCAGAGGTTTGAGATGCTGCCTTTACGGTACATAGAATTCCTCCAATATTGGGATCTATTTCTGGGGTTTCTGTTCTGCCCTTGGATCTCTGGGTTCTCTCTGGAGACAGTTTCTCATCTGTGTCTCTGGCTCTTCCTTCTCTCCCTTCCTCTGTTTCCTTGCTCCCATCCTGTGCTATGCTAGTACATTTTCCCTTCTCTCTGCCAAACGGATCTCATCCAGCTTCATGGTCTTAGGTATGAGCCATGCATTGATGGCATATGACATTATACGACTTTATTTCTCTGGCCCAGACCTCTCGCCTGAACTCCAAGCCCATGTAGCCAGCTGTCTTCTGAGTCTCCCCTTTGGAGGATTAATCTACATTTCAAATTTAACATTTCTGAATCTGAACTCCTTATCTTTCTCAGAACCTGATTCTCCCATGAAGTTTCCCAGTCAAGAAACAACAGCCCCATTGTTTCCGTACTCAAGTCAAAAATCTTCAAGTATTTTAGGAAATATTTGTCTGTTTGACTGTGCCAGGGCCTAGCTGCAGCATGCGGCGTCTTTGATCTTCGTTGCGGCATCCAATATCTTTAGTTGTGACATGCAAACTCTTGGTTGTGGCGTGTAAAATCTAGTTCCCTTACCTGGGGTCAAACATGGGCCCTTTGCATTGGGAGTGTGGAGTCTTAGCCACTGGACCACCAGGGAAGTCCCCCAAATCTTCAAATCTTGACTTCTCTCTCCTTCTGCACATCCATTCTCACTATCAAGTCTTGTCAGTTCTGCCTGCAAACATACAGAATCTAATCAGCTCTCATCACCTCCACCACTGCCCTATCACCCCTCACCTGGGTTATAGCAATAGCTTCCTAACCAGTCTTTTTGTGACATCTCTGATTCTCCCCACAGTGGCCAAAACAATCCTTTTGAAAAGTAGTCAGATCCTCTCCTCCTCTGCCCATAACTTCCAAATGACTTCCAAAACCCCACAGAAGTTCCCAAGACCCACCTAACCTCGCCCACAGCCAACTCTCAGAACTTCAATTTCTTCCATGCACCCACTCTCTTGCTGAGCTCCAGCAGCATTAGTCCCCCTCTGTTCCTTGATTATACCAAGAGGACTCCTGCCTCAGGACCTTAGCACATGCTGTTTCTTCTACTTATGATGCCCTTTCTCCAGGTATACCTGAGACTCGCTCCTTCACCTCCTCTGTGTATTTATTAAAATGCCACCTCCTGGGAAGGTCTTCCCAGACTTCTTTGTATAAAATAGAAACCTTACCTTGCACTCCAACTTTCTGTCTTCTTAGCCGGTACTTCAGTCAGTCAGTTCAGTTACTCGGTCGTGTCCAGCTCTTTGTGACCCTATGGTCTGCAGCATGCCAGGCTTGCCTGTGCATCACCAACTCCTGCAGCTCGCTCAAACTCATGTCTGTCAAGTCAGTGATGCCATCCAACCATCTCATCATCTATTGTCCCCTTCTCCTCCTGCCTTCAATCTTTCCCAGCATCAGGGTCTTTTCCAGTGAGCCAGTTCTTCACATCAGGTGGCCAAAGTATTGGAGTTTCAGCTTCAGCATCAGTCCTTCCTGTGAATATTCA
>SJYC01101900.1:0-31794 GCA_006408675.1 Madoqua kirkii
CTAGATAGCATATTGAAAAGTAGAGACATTACTTTGCCAACAAAGGTCTGCCTAGTCAAGTGAAGTGAAGTTGCTCAGTCGTGTCCGACTCTTTGTGACTCCATGGACTGTAGCCTACCGGGCTCTTCGGTCCATGGGATTTTCCAGGTAAGAATACTGGAGTGGATTGCCATTTCCTTCTCTAGGGGATCTTTCCAAACCTGGGATAAAACCCGGGTCTTGCGCACTGTGGGCAGATGCTTTACCGTCTGAGCTACCAGGAAAGCCCAAGGCTATGGTTTATCCAGTGGTCATGTATGGATGTGAGAGTTGACTGTGAAGAAGGCTGAGTGCCGAAAAATTGATGCTTTTGAACTGTGGTGTTGGAGAAGACTCTTGAGAGTCCCTTGGACTGCAAAGAGGTCCAACCAGTATATTCTAAAAGAGATCAGCCTTGGGTGTTCATTGGAAGGACTGATGCTGAGGCTGAAACTCCAATACTTCGGCCAGCTCATGAGAATAGTTGACTCATTGGAAAAGACTCTGATGCTGGGAGGGATTGGGGGCAGGAGGAGAAGGGGACCACAGAGGATGAGATGGCTGGATGGCATCACGGACTCGATGGACATGGGTTTGGGTGAACTCTGGGAGTTGGTGATGGACAGGGAGGCCTGGCGTGTTGCAGTTCATGGGGTCACAAAGAGTTGGACAAGACTGAGTGACTGAACTGAACTGAACTGAATAATTCTGTACCAATATATTTTCCTACCAACAGTGCACAAGGGAATTCCTTTTGTCCACATCCTCATGTGCTCTTATCTTTTATCTTCATTACAAGTGTAAGATGATGTCTCATTATGGTTTTAATTTGCTTTTTCCTAATGACTGGTGAAGCTGACCATTTTTTATATGCCTGTTGGTCATTTGTGTGTGTGTCTCTCTCTCTTTTTTTTTTTTTTATTGTTGTTGTTTATTCACTAAGTTACTTTCAACTCTTTGTGACCCATGGTCTGTAGCCCACCTGGCTCCTCAGTCTATGGGGTTTTTCAGGCAAGAATACTGGAATGGCTTGCCATTTTCTTCACCAAAGAATCTTTCTGGCCCAGGAATTGAACAAACCCATATTGCCTGCTTGGCAGGTGGATTCTTTGCCAGTGCCAACCGGAAAGCCCAAGTGTCTTTTGGGGAAATGTCTGTTCAAATACTTTGCTCATTTTAAAATCAGGTTGTTTGTTTCAACCATATGGAAAACCATATGAAGGCTCTTCACAGATTTAGAAGTAAAACATTTTTATGGTCTAGCTATCCTTTGTCTTGTATATATACAAATGAAATGAAATCAAGATCTTGAAGAGATTTCTACATTTCTATTATATTCCATAATTATTCACAGTCAATATATGGACTCAAACTAAAGGCTCACTGATGGATGAATGGATAAACAGAATGTGGCATATATATATATATATATATACACAGTGGAATACTATTCAGCCTTAAAAATGAAAGAAATACTGTCAATTGTGAGCACATGTACAATCATGAAGAACATTTTGTGTGTTAGTCACTCAGTCACATACGACTCTTTGTGGCCCCATGGACTGTAGCCCATGGATCCTCTATCGATGGAATTCTCCAGGCAAAAATACTAGAGTGAGTTGCCATTCCCTTCTCCAGGGTATCTTCCCTACCCAGGCATCGGACACTGGTCTCCTGCATTGCAGGCAGTTTCTTTACCATCTGAATTTTTTTTTTTTTATTGTTGTTGTTTATTCACTAAGTTACTTTCAACTCTTTGTGACCCATGGTCTGTAGCCCACCTGGCTCCTCAGTCTATGGGGTTTTTCAGGCAAGAATACTGGAATGGCTTGCCATTTTCTTCACCAAAGAATCTTTCTGGCCCAGGAATTGAACAAACCCATATTGCCTGCTTGGCAGGTGGATTCTTTGCCAGTGCCAACCGGAAAGCCCAAGTGTCTTTTGGGGAAATGTCTGTTCAAATACTTTGCTCATTTTAAAATCAGGTTGTTTGTTTCAACCATATGGAAAACCATATGAAGGCTCTTCACAGATTTAGAAGTAAAACATTTTTATGGTCTAGCTATCCTTTGTCTTGTATATATACAAATGAAATGAAATCAAGATCTTGAAGAGATTTCTACATTTCTATTATATTCCATAATTATTCACAGTCAATATATGGACTCAAACTAAAGGCTCACTGATGGATGAATGGATAAACAGAATGTGGCATATATATATATATATACACAGTGGAATACTATTCAGCCTTAAAAATGAAAGAAATACTGTCAATTGTGAGCACATGTACAATCATGAAGAACATTTTGTGTGTTAGTCACTCAGTCACATACGACTCTTTGTGGCCCCATGGACTGTAGCCCATGGATCCTCTATCGATGGAATTCTCCAGGCAAAAATACTAGAGTGAGTTGCCATTCCCTTCTCCAGGGTATCTTCCCTACCCAGGCATCGGACACTGGTCTCCTGCATTGCAGGCAGTTTCTTTACCATCTGAGCTAGGCAAAGTGAAATTAACCAAAGGTAGAAAGACAAATACTTCATGATCTTGGGTACATGTGGAATCTAAAAGAGTTAAATCACAGAAGCAGAAAGTCGAATGGTGGTTATCAGAGACTTGAGAGTGGAAAAAATGAGATGTTGATTAATGGGTATAAAGTTTATTTTGTAAGGTGCATAAGTTCTGGAGTTCTAATGTACAATAGTGTGACTATAGTTCACAATTCGGTACTGTATACTTGAAATTTGCCAAGAGAGTAAGTCTTGAGTGTTCTCACCACACATACACATGCATAAAAATGCACACAAAAAAGAAGACTAGAAATAGTAACTATATGAGGTGATGAGTATATTAAGTAGCTTTAACATGGTGATTATTTTACAATGTATGTATACAAATATTAAATTGTCAGGTTTTACACCTTAAATATGTACAAGTTAATATTTCACACACTTAAATAAAGATAAAAAATAAAATAAACTATCAATATGCAAATCCAGTTTCCAAAGTCTAAACATCTCATTAAAAACTATAGAATAAGTTACATTAGTATGGCTACATCAGTATAAATCGTATTAGATTCATCTTGGTTTGAAATAATTACCTGTGATTTATCTATTTTGTAACTTTATTCAAAAAACATTTCTAGTTTACTCAAACTTATTAATCATATCTATTATTTTCTATACCTCTTCAATTTCAATTTTTGTCTTTGTCATTTTTTGCCTGCGATTTTCTTAATTACTCTTTGTACTGCTGCTGCTGCTGTCAGTCATGTCCAACTCTGTGCAACCCCATAGATTGCAGTCCACCAGGTTCCCCGTCCCTGGGATTCTCCAGACAAGAACACTGGAATGGATTGCCATTTCCTTCTCCAATGCATGAAAGTGAAAAATGAAAGTGAAGTCGCTCAGTCTTGTCCGATTCTTCCTGACCCCATGGACTGCAATCTACCAGGCTCCTTCACCCATGAGATTTTCCGGGCAAGAATACTGGAGTGGGGTGCCATTGTCTTGTACTAGTGGATATTATTTTTTTTTAACTGACACAAAGTGATATGGTTAAATTTTTAATGTCAACTAAACTATGCTATTTTTTTTTGTTTGTTTGAGGGGGCAGATCAATTAACAGTTAACTCAGTGGATTTTGAGTAAATCAGGTTATCTTTCATAGGTCTCATCCTATCAACTTAAGGGCTTAATAGGAAAAAATGAAAAACAAACAAAATTGATCTCTCTGGAGGAAGAGGAAATTTTGTCTGACAACTCCTTTGGAATTCAAGCTATAATATCAACTGTTTGTGTCTTCAGTCTGCTGGTATACCCTTCATATTTACAATGTGCTAGCCTCCACAACTTCATGAACCATTTTTGTTTAAACAAATACCTCCCTGAAACAACTTATACATATCTGTAGCCTATGGGTTCTGTTTCTCTCTACTGTTATACTTTTTTTCATTGTCACTTTTAAATGCATGTCATAGAAGCTGAAATGTAGCATTTACATTATGTATATATTTTGGAGGGGGGAAATGGATTCCCCTGGTGGCTCAGATGGTAAAAAATCTACCTGCAATTCAAGAGACATGGATTCAATCCCGAGGTTGGGAAGATTCCCTGGAGCAGGGCATGGTGACCCACTCCAATATTCTTGCATTGAGAATCCCCATGGAGGGAAGAGCCTGGCAGGCATGATTGAATGACCAAGCACAGCACATATATTTTTTTAAAGAAACTGCAATGTACATTTGTATTTCCCTATTTGCTTATTTTTTTTAATTAGAAGTATTGTGTTTAAGTTTTCATGTGAAAAAAATCTTTGTTATTAAATATATTGAGCTGAAAAAGTACATATAAATTATATGCATGGTGTATTTAATACCTGATCGAAGGCAAATAACTGTGTCCTGCCACTGAGAACATCACTGGTGCCTCAAGAAACTGTATACAAAAACCACATACTTTTTATTGCAAAATTAGAGTGACAGAAATCAGATCAACAGTTAGCAGGATCAGGTGGTTAGAGAATGAAACTGACTGAATATAGAATAAGAAAACCCTTTGGAAAGATGAAAATATCCTGATAATGACAGTGGTTGTACCTCATTGTCAAAATTAATTTAATTATACACTTACATTTTTTGAATTTTATTCAATTATTTTTTTCCATCTTGATTTAACATAAAAGAGAAGAATTACTTAAATAATGTTTTAATACTCTAACAGTGCCTTCCTCTCATTTTTTATTCATTCAAGAAACCAACTGAGGGCTAAGACTATGAATGATTTTGGTAGGCCCTCAGGTATATAATTGAATGAAATAAAGTACATCCTAATAAAGTCTTAAAAATCCTCCTCTTTATTATTAAACTTCAATGGCTGTAGGAAAAGAGGTTCTGGTTTTAGGAACCAATTTGTTTCTTCAGCAAAGTATTTTACTTTCACTTATGTACATGGCATATTAATCAAAGAAGAGTATAGTTGTTGAGGAAAAGGATTTGTGAATAACAACAGGAAAGAAAGCATAGAAACAAAGACAAAAGAGGAAAAAGAAAGAACATTCGTGTTTTTGTATGCATGTGACTGTGTTTGTGTGACAGATATTGAGAGAAAAAGATAGCCTCCCGAGAGAGAGAGAGAGAGAGAGAGAGAGAGAGAGAGAGAGAGAGAGAGAGAGAGATTGAGAGAGAGACATATATAGAGAGAAACTGAAGACCTTAGGAAGAGTTTGAGATGATTGATCAAAAAAAAAAAAAACAAACAACAAAAAGCTGTTAATAAAGTGCTAGCTTTATACGGAGGTTAAAGTGTAGGGTGATGTGTGTCTCTGTGATATGAAGAGCATGATATATCACCGAGCTTCAGTTAGACTATTTTGGTAAGTACTAGAAACTTTAGTTTGGTAAGAAAAGACAAAAAAATATTACTAGACTGAACAGGTATCTATTTTTCTCTTCTTATTGCAAAATCATTGGTTTCTTTTCCTTTTTATCTTGACCTACAGGTTTCCTTTCATCATGACTCACAGTGGCAACACTGCAGTATTTTCCTCACCAGGGTCAAGCATGTTAGTCATTAAATCCAAATGTGGTCACTGCCAGGAGCCAGTGTGAGGAACTCCTCCCATGGCAAAGGTTCTGAGGAAGGAGGCTTGGCATACACAAACGCATGATCAAGCCTCAGGAAACCCTCTGTTCCCGAGCATCTACCCCCAAAACCAGAGTCTGTTTTATGCTCTCACCTACACCTCTGACTTTACAGGGGGCTCTCCCCCATCACCATTTCTCTAGGAGAAGGAGTTAGTTTGTAGCTCCAAGTTAATAAAAATTCCTGGGCGTGACAAGAGTGTTTCGACTTACGAACTCCTCTGAAGGTTATCTAGCCCGCCTGTATATGTTCGTCCGGCCACATGTAATTGTTTACAGCCTCCCGACTGTGAGAGGCATGAGATGTTTCAGACTTACTAAAGGCAAATTCTTTCAAGAAGTTAGAAATTATTGATATAGTGAGTTGGTTAGAAATTATATTGGTGAAGGGTTTTTCATTTGTTGTGCCAATAATTGCTGCTAATTCCCTGCCCTGGGTGGGACAAGGATGTCTCAGGTCAAACACTCTGCTGGCAAACTAGCTTGTGTGACAGGATTATCCATACTCCTGCCACTACCACATGATTGTTTACTACCTCTCAACCATAACTAGCACAGAGAGTTTTGGAGTATTTTGAGAGTCTTAATTAGCATAGGGCTTTTCTCATTGTTGAGTCAATGATTGCCACCAGGCCTCCATATCCTTAGGCATCTGGGAACATATTAATCAATGTATTTGGAATATAGAAAAGGAAATATAGTAGTTTTTAAGGTTAGCAATACTAGACTTTTTGAGTTAATGAATTTTCTCTTTTGTAATAGATCACTATACTTTGTTATAAATCACTGTGTCCTTGCTATGTAAAAATGTAACTTTATCACTATCTTAAGACTAAATAGATCTTAAGGGGAACATTGGTGAAGGGCTTTTATTTGTTGGGCTGATGTTTGCTGCTAAATCTCCATATTCCCTGCCTTTATAATGAATATAATTAGCATATAGGAGAAATAAGTATTAACCTTTTAAGACTGATTCTGTTAACCTTGAAAGTGAAAGTGAAGTTGCTCAGTCGTGTCCGACTCTTTGTGACCACGTGGACTGTAGCCTACCAGGTTTCTCTGTCCATGGGATTCTCTAGGCAACAATACTGGAGTGGGTTACCATTTCCTTCTCCAGGGGATCTTCCCGACCCAGGGATTGAACCTGGGTCTCCTGCATCGGAGGCAGATGCTTTAACCTCTGAGCCATTCCTTTTTTGATTGTAACTCACTACACTCTCACCCTATAGGAATGCAATTTTATTTGGAGGGTGGTGCCTGGTTTAAGAAAAAAATGTAATAGATCACTATACTTTGTTATAAATCACTGTGTCCTTGCTATGTAAAAATGTAACTTTATCACTATCTTAAGACTAAATAGATCTTAAGGGGAACATTGGTGAAGGGCTTTTATTTGTTGGGCTGATGTTTGCTGCTAAATCTCCATATTCCCTGCCTTTATAATGAATATAATTAGCATATAGGAGAAATAAGTATTAACCTTTTAAGACTGATTCTGTTAACCTTGAAAGTGAAAGTGAAGTTGCTCAGTCGTGTCCGACTCTTTGTGACCACGTGGACTGTAGCCTACCAGGTTTCTCTGTCCATGGGATTCTCTAGGCAACAATACTGGAGTGGGTTACCATTTCCTTCTCCAGGGGATCTTCCCGACCCAGGGATTGAACCTGGGTCTCCTGCATCGGAGGCAGATGCTTTAACCTCTGAGCCATTCCTTTTTTGATTGTAACTCACTACACTCTCACCCTATAGGAATGCAATTTTATTTGGAGGGTGGTGCCTGGTTTAAGAAAAAACACCTTTGGAAAAAATAAGTTTTTTGGTTGTCAGAAAGAAAGGGTCATAAATGTCAGCAGGCCTCATGGCCAGAAGATGATGTAAAACCCCTAAGGCCTTGCTTATGTGAAACACCTGATTTTGATAAAGGTCAGAACTGCTGACCCCCACATGACTCTGTAATCATCTCTATGTGTAACAAAAGGTATATAAGCAAACCCCAAAATAAAGAAATCGGGTCAGTTTCTGGAAAGACTGATTCCCCCATGTTGTTTCTTTCTTGCTCCCCATTTTTCAGGCTGAATTATTCAGCCTCTTTTTCTCCACTAATATTTCCTACTACACTATTCTTTTCTAATCTCTCTCTATATCTATAATTTAATATGTATTTTTTCCAAGGACGCCGACTCCGTCCCCACCTTCAAATCACCCTGGATCCACCGGGGCTGGACCTCGGCAGGTCACTTTATGGGAAATTCCTTCTGAGACTCATTTTTAGGAGGATATATTTCCTCACCTTCTAAATAAATGTATTGAGATTTTCTTCACAGTACTGCATTACCTAACTAGATGTATGTATGTGTGCATGCTAGATCACTTCAGTCGTCTCCAACTCTTGGCAACCGTACAGACTGTAGCCTGCCAGGCTCTTCTGTTCATGGGATTCTTTAGCCAAGAATACTACAGTGAGTTGCCAAGCCATCCTCCAGGGTATCTTCCCAACCCAAGGATTGAACCAGAGTCTCTTAGGTCTCCTACATTGGCAGGCAGGTTCTTTACCACTATCACCACCTGGGAAGCCCACCTAACTAGGTATGCATTGTTAAAAATACAACTAAGTTGTCATATAGCGGAAAGTCTGATGACTTACTTTCCATACAAACAATCTGGGTGCCCTGTTCTGCGTCCCTCTCTGAGAAGAAAAATATTTCCTAGAACCCAATAGAGGAACTCAGAATTAACATGTGAATGTCAATAGAGAGACTCAGAGTGAACATGGGAAACACTTAACCCAGAACTCTTCAGTGAACAAGAGACTGAGTTCAAATGTTTTATATCCTTCTTGCCCTTTTTCATTGCTTCTGTACCCTCAGGAGCGGGGGTAGGGTTGGGGGGGTAAAAGATTGAGGGCTCGGGGTGGGGGTGGGGGCACGTTTCTTTAGTTCTCAAGGTCCTCCCCAGCACATAGAATAACACTGAATAATTTCCTTAGTATCAGCTTCAATTCTGATGCACAATAAGATTATTCGGGGTTCACTGCAAATTTACTGACTCTTAAAACCTTTTGCTGGTAAGACTGGGGTATCTTTGTTTAAAAACCTTAGGTCATTGGGAATTTATGTCCTTGGCAAAGACTTGTCAGTTCAGAATTTTTTTCCTGCTTACTTTGAACTTGAAACATACTCATTTACTGTTTTATGACTGCTGGATTCTGCTGTTTGCCACCACACAGTTGCAATAAAGATAAATCTGTACCAATGTGCTTCCCCTCTAAGGTAAGGCATTAAAAGTCTCTTGGCAACATTCTTAAGGAGTGACACTAACTGATAAAAATTTAGGCACTTGTAGAAGTATAATGAGGCAGATTATTTAGACTGGGTGATTTTTTTTAAGGTTTCTAAAATTATAGTAGCTTCCCTACTAAAATTATGGTAGCTCAGCTGATAAAGAATCCGTCTGCAATGCAGGAGACCCCAGTTTGATTCCTTGGTTGCGAAGATCCCCTGAGAAGTATAGGCTACCCACTCCAGTATTCTAGGGCTTCCCTGGTGGCTCAAATGCTAAAGAATCCACCTGCAATGTGAGAGACATATAAATATAGCATGTGGACAGCTATCATTCTGCCTTGCATAGGTTCTAAATATCATCCATGTTGAATGAATTAAATAGCTTCTGTCAGTAGCATTCAGAAGAAACTCTTGTGTTAAAAAAAATAGTTACAATGATATATAAATAATTTACACCATTAGCTTACAATTTAAATGTCAATCAAAATAAAGGTAGATGAAAGTGTATCTTTTACAAGAAAAATCATGTTGCAAAATCATTTTTGCATGATATTCATTTTCAAAAGTATTGATGAGATGAATATACACATGTTAGAAAGTTTCTGATAAAAATAGCATGGCTTGCATAGCTTAATAAATTTAAAAATATGTATATATTAGATAAAATTAGATAATGTGAGTTTAAAAAATGAGTCAATTCTTCACATCAGGTGGCCGAAGTATTGGAGTTTCAGCTTCAGTCCTTCCAATGGATACTCAGGACTGATTCTATTTATCTTGTAGCTGGGAATTCCTTGGCAATCAATGATTAAGGCTCATTTGTTACTGATCTCCTGGTGCCAGGCCAGGGCCTCACTTTTGTTTTACTATCTTCCCTTCCTCAAACGGGGTTTTCCAGGTAGTTCAATTCCTAAAGAATTCACTTACAATACGGGAGACCCTTGTTTGATTCCTGGGTCCGGAAGATCCGGTGGAGAAGGGATAGGCTACCCACTCCAGTATTCTGGCCTGGAGAATTCCATAGACAGTCCATGGGGTCACAGAGTCAGACAGGATTGAGCAACTTTCACTTTCACTTCCCCAAACTGCATGGTTTGAAAGATAATACTAATTATATAGCTCCTGAACTTCCCTGGTGGCTCAGACGGTAGTGTCTGCCTACAGGGCGGGAAACTTGGGTTTGATCTCTGGGTTGGGATCTCCTGGGGAAGGAAATGGCAACCCACTTCAGTGCTCTTGCCTGGAAAATTCCATGGACAGAGGAGCCTGGTAGGCTACAGTCCACGGGGTTGCAAAGAGTCGGACACGACTGAGCAACGTCAATGTCAGTGTGGCTCCAAGGCCAATGACCTTCTGTAAATTTTCTAAAATTTAAGGACAGCTAATTCCTAACCCTTATATTCCAGGGGTAGTTGTCATCCCCAATTTATGGATGAAAAAACATACTCAGGGAGGTGAAAAGTGAAGTAACTTGCTGAAGTCACAAGTCTGACTTTCACAGAACCTGTGCTGTTGTTAACCACTTGCCAGCCAGGCAGCCTCCACAGTTTAGCCAATTAGTGACATAGCTGAAGCCGAAGTAAAAACCCAAACAGCAGGAGAAAACAGCAGGCCTGATGGTTTTTAGTTAACAACCTATGTAGAGTTATCTGGAGTGACTAAGATGCTTAGTTCTTGGGCTTTTTAAGTGTTTTAAAGAGCTCAGAGGATTCTGTTTCTACTCAACCAAAATCTCTACTTCTCCAGAGAAACAGAAGGAATAGAATGTGTTTATTAAAAGGCAGCTTTATTTGAAGGAATTGGCAAGTTCAGACTGCAGGGCAGACAGGCAGGCTGGACAGCCAGGAAAGAAACATTAAGTTCAAGTCTGAAGGCCATCAGCTGGCACAGTTCCCCCCTCTTGAGGGAGGCCATTCTTCCTGGGGTTGGGAACCATTCACTGCCTTAGTACAGCGCCTGGGTTTTACAGCTTAGTGCTGAGGTGGTGCAAGGTGGGGTGATTTGCCCAGGGACACAGCTAGTTAAAGACCAAGGAGTGTTGGTCTTTAAGCTCCCATGTTTCCTGGCTTTCAGCCCCAGTCATGTTACTCATCACCAGAGCGTCTCATGTTTACACCCTGGCCCCTTTGAGGCCACAGGTGACGCCTGGCCTGGGCCCCATCATCTGCCCCTGCCTTTTGTTACAGCTCAGCTGGCAGAAGCCGAGGCGGCCAGCTTGACAAACCCTACTCAAAATTACAGCGGCTGTTTCTAAACTGAGGAGCTAGATCCTCCTAAGCTTACCATCTCCAATCCTTTCTCACATTTCACTCTTCTGTGTCTTAAAATTTTTAATTAATTACAAATTAATTTTTAAAATTCTTGCATTTGACTTGTTTGGAAAGAAAATCAGGGTACCAGATTTGGCAACCCGTGTGCTAAAATTCTAATGCTAATTCCATATGGTGACATACTGGAGTAGACCAGACCAGTCCCTTTAGATGCATTTGGAAAGCATTTTGTAGGGGGAACCCTTTGTAAAATAGGCCAAAGATATGAATATGTATTTCACCAAGAGGAGATACAGATGCCAAATAAGGATAGTTCAACATCATGAATCATTAGGGAAATGCAAATTGAAAATACAGCGTGATATCTCTGCATACTTATTAGAGCAGCTAACATTTTAAAAATAAGTGATAATAGCGAATGCTTGTGAGGATGCAGAGAAATGGACCAGTGGTGAAAATCTAAAATAGTACGGCCACTCTGGAAAATAGTCTGCAGTTTCTTACAAAACTAAACATACATTTATCATATGAGCCAGCCATTGCAGTCTTGGGCGTTTACCCAGAGACTTGAGAATTTATGTTCACACAAAAGCCTGTACATGAGTAGCTGCTATGGGAGACAGTATGCCAGTCCCCCAGACATTAAAAATAGGATTACTGTGTGATCCCAGCAATTCTGCTTCTTCGTATAGAGCCAGAAGAAGCGAAAGCAGGGGCTTTGAACAAATACTAGTACACCTGTGTTCATAGGAGCATTATTCACAGTGGTCAAAAGGCAGGAGCAACCCAAGCGGCTGTCAGTGGGTGTTGAGTCTTGTACACCAGTGTTTATGGCTGCATCCCTCAGAAGAGCAAACACAAACGTCCTTTAGCTGGTGAATTGGTAAACAAACCCTGGAATACTAATAACAAGGAATTACAAGGAATCAGCCATTGATACAGGTAACAACTTCAGTGAACCTCAGGGGCATTATGCTTAGTGAAAAAAGTCAGTTCCAAATGATTGCATCCTGTGATTCTATTTATGTAACATTCTTGAAATGCAGAATGGTAGAAATGGGGAACAGGTCAGTGGTTGCCAGGGATGTGGTTGCATGGGGCATGGCGAGGGTGGTGCAAAAACAAAGAGGCAGCTCAAAGGAATTCTCCTGAGATGGAACAGGTCTGTGTCTTGATGGTGTGACATGAATCTGTAGGTGGGTTGACATCGCACAGAGCTACACCGCATGGGCCTGCACACGAGTGATGCGGGTTAGAGAAGATGGTGAGAACTGGGGAGATCTGTAGCCTCGTTGACAGTAGAGTGTGTCGTCACTTTGCTGGGTTTGATACTCTAGTGCCTCGTGAGAGGTCAGTTGCGGGAGACTCGGCAAAGGGCACACAGGACGCTTTGTTGGGGTTTTTTTGGGCAGTTTCCTGTAAGTCTATATTTATTTCAAAACAAAGCTTTAAAAATTTTATCTCATCCTCAAAAGTGTGGTTGACTGAGGATTACATGATACAGCTTCGGCCCCACAGAATTTAGAAACTGGTTGGCAAGGCAAGACAGACCTTAATTTTTTAAAAACATTAAAAGTTCTCATGCCAGGTGTTTTAGCTTATAGACTCCCAGTGCTTTAGGGATCTTGCAGAAGGAAAGACTGCTGTGGGCTGGGTGGTCAGCACTGGTTATAGGGGAAGCAGGAGCTTGAGTTGGGACTTGATGGATGAGTAGGAATGAGCAGGCAGAGCAAAGACAATATTCCAGGGGGCAGGGGGAGGGGAAGAGTTTGAGCAAAGGTTCAGGGAGAGGCATGTGAGAGACCAGTATGGGCAGTGCAGACCAGCCTGCAAAACAGTTTTCATACAGGAAGTGTCGGGACAAGGGACCGAATCACCCGTAAGTTCCGTAAGTTAGGTTCTTCTTTTCGGTGGTGCTGGTCTTCCCTGCTGCATGCGGGGGCTACTCTTTGTTGCAGCGCACAGGCTTCTCATTGTGTACTTCTCTTGTCGCGGAGCAGGGCTCTGGGGCGCACAGGCTCAGGAGTCGCAGTACACGGGCTCAGGAGTGGTGGAGCCCGGGCTCGTTGCTCTGAGGCTTGTAGAGTCTTCCCAGACCAGGGATCACACCTGTGTCCCCTGCCCGGGCAGGCAGATCCTTACCCACTGGGCCACCGGGAAGCCCGTCAGTTAGGCTCTGCTGCGGCGTTTGGAAGCGGTGGGCTTTCATTGGACTCAGAAGCAGGTGCAGGAAGAGCATGAGTGGGAAAGTCTGGAGGCGCGTGACTAGCCGTAGAAAGGGAGGGATCAGCAGATGAGACGGAATTTGAGGAGGCAGGTAGAGTTTGGGTGACTGGAGGAATGATGGCACCTGCCTGAAGTAGGCAAGAATCCCAGTTTGGGGGAAACGGCCTCTTTCCCCGTGCACCCCCACCTACACCTCCATCTAATTCCATCAGAACTCTTGTAGTCTTGGTCTCCTTTCTGTAAACAGAATGGCCCCCCAGCTTCCCAAGAGGCAGAAACAGGGAGACAGGTGTATGGTCAGGCCACTCAAGATGGCGGTTCTCCTGCTCTCTGTGCATCCCCTGTGGGACCAGTCCCTTCTTCAGCTACAGCCTCCTCACAGGAACATGCTTGCCCCCTGCCCAGCTATGATTATTCTCAGCTTTGGGCCAGAGCAGCTCCACCTGCTCGTTTATTAACAGCTTACTAACCAGAGACGTTAATAACACGTCTTTTGTTACCTAATCGTTATTGACCAGAGTCGTCTTTTAATATTCATGTATATAAAAATCGCTGGCCACAGTTGCCAGTTTCTGCAAAAATCCCCCAATTGATAATATGTTAAAGGGAAACATCTGTCCTCGTGATGGTTGTTAACCTGAGGGGCTGTGAGGGACGTGCCCCAGCCACCGGTTTCCGTGGTAACTGATGAGCCAACCTGACTTGGATTCCTCCTGTAAAACGCAGCACCCGCCCCCACCCCGCTCCCCGCCCACAGTGGAGACGCTGCCGGGGCCTGCCTGCTGCACGCCGTGGCGTGCTGCTCGAGGACCTTTTTCTGCAGACATGTCAGGTTCTCTGTCACTGTCTCCGGGCTTTTGCTTGGGTCATCCGAAGGCTGGGCAACTACAAGGCCTGCAGGCCTTTGGGGTGGAACCTAACAATTGGTGAGCCAGCTGAGAAAGCTCATGTACACACCAAGATGTAGGGAAAGGACAGGGAGCTTGGTTGGGGAAAGGAAAGCTTTTGGGGAAATCCCAAGGTGGCCGCCCACCAGCTCGTGGGCCCCTGTGACAGCTGACTACCGTGAGAGAGATCTTTCTCTTCCATTATGTCGATGCTTTCCTGTCAACTTTGGAGTCTCTTTCTTGTTTAAATGTAGCAACCCAATGCTCATAGGTCATCTGATTGCATAGCGATGGCTGATGATACAGACAAAATGCAAGGACCTGGATTGACTGTAAAATACAAGCATACCCCTGACCCACCATCCCCGAACAATTTATACACAGGTTTAGGGTTATGAACTCAGGGGCAGGCTTGTGAATTGGACGTGGCCAGTTTCTTGCAAGGGCTTGTTTGGGGCCTGGCAATGGCAAAACGATTAAAGCATACCCTTGGGCTTCTGGTCCCGGCTTTGAAAGGGAGCTGAGCCATGGGAGTAGTGTGATGGAACAGCAGTGATATGCAGCCTACGGTGCATTACAGCTGATGGAAGGCATTACCAAAGGCCTACCTATGTCGTCGAGTGACACCAAAAACCCGCCTTCCTGGCCACAAAGTTCAGAAATGGGCCAAAGAAATAAATAGCATACTCTGGCATGTCCATCCACCTTGCAGCCCCACTGCGCCTGGGCTGCTGGGACCGATGGACGCGAAAGCGGTGGTCGCTCAGTCGTGTCCAGCTCTTTGCGACCCCGTGGGCCACACAGTCCATGGAGTTCTCGAGGCCAGAATACTGGAGCAGGTAGCCTTTCCCTTCTCCAGGGGATCTTCCCAACTCAGCGTTCAGACCCAGATCTCCTGCCTTACAGGCAGATTCTTTACCAGCTGAGCCACAAAGGAAGCCCAGAAATACTGTCGTGGGTAGCCTATTTCTTCTCCAGTGAATCTTCCCAACCCAGGAATCGAACCAGGGTCACCTGCATTGCAGGCGGATTCTTTACCAGCTGAGCTGTGAGGGAAGCCCAGTGGGTGGGATAAAGGAACTGTTTCAGCAACAACTGAGATGTGAAACCCAGTCTCTCACCGTGTGACTGCGTGTGACCCAGGAGGCTAACTCCAGACCTACCAGCTATAACTGAACGTCCCAGGAGTGACCGTCCCCCATTGGGTCATCCGAAGGCTGGGCAACTACAAGGCCTGCAGGCCTTTGGGGTGGAACCTAACAATTGGTGAGCCAGCTGAGAAAGCTCATGTACACACCAAGATGTAGGGAAAGGACAGGGAGCTTGGTTGGGGAAAGGAAAGCTTTTGGGGAAATCCCAAGGTGGCCGCCCACCAGCTCGTGGGCCCCTGTGACAGCTGACTACCGTGAGAGAGATCTTTCTCTTCCATTATGTCGATGCTTTCCTGTCAACTTTGGAGTCTCTTTCTTGTTTAAATGTAGCAACCCAATGCTCATAGGTCATCTGATTGCATAGCGATGGCTGATGATACAGACAAAATGCAAGGACCTGGATTGACTGTAAAATACAAGCATACCCCTGACCCACCATCCCCGAACAATTTATACACAGGTTTAGGGTTATGAACTCAGGGGCAGGCTTGTGAATTGGACGTGGCCAGTTTCTTGCAAGGGCTTGTTTGGGGCCTGGCAATGGCAAAACGATTAAAGCATACCCTTGGGCTTCTGGTCCCGGCTTTGAAAGGGAGCTGAGCCATGGGAGTAGTGTGATGGAACAGCAGTGATATGCAGCCTACGGTGCATTACAGCTGATGGAAGGCATTACCAAAGGCCTACCTATGTCGTCGAGTGACACCAAAAACCCGCCTTCCTGGCCACAAAGTTCAGAAATGGGCCAAAGAAATAAATAGCATACTCTGGCATGTCCATCCACCTTGCAGCCCCACTGCGCCTGGGCTGCTGGGACCGATGGACGCGAAAGCGGTGGTCGCTCAGTCGTGTCCAGCTCTTTGCGACCCCGTGGGCCACACAGTCCATGGAGTTCTCGAGGCCAGAATACTGGAGCAGGTAGCCTTTCCCTTCTCCAGGGGATCTTCCCAACTCAGCGTTCAGACCCAGATCTCCTGCCTTACAGGCAGATTCTTTACCAGCTGAGCCACAAAGGAGCCCAGAAATACTGTCGTGGGTAGCCTATTTCTTCTCCAGTGAATCTTCCCAACCCAGGAATCGAACCAGGGTCACCTGCATTGCAGGCGGATTCTTTACCAGCTGAGCTGTGAGGGAAGCCCAGTGGGTGGGATAAAGGAACTGTTTCAGCAACAACTGAGATGTGAAACCCAGTCTCTCACCGTGTGACTGCGTGTGACCCAGGAGGCTAACTCCAGACCTACCAGCTATAACTGAATGTCCCAGGAGTGACCGTCCCCCTGCTTCTGCCACATTAACCCAGAGGCCACTTGTCAACACCCTCTAAGTTCAGCTGTTGACCACTAAAGGACCATTGCCAGCTGTCAGGGCAGTAACTCACTTTTGCCCTCGCCAAAGGACCAACCCCCCCGGGGAAATATAAAGTGGTCTGGGACTGGCAGATAAGACCCTGGTGGTTTGGGCTTGCCACCCTGTGGGGCATGGTATTAGAAAGGGATTTACAGATCTCATCTTCCTACAGCTCTTCTACCTAGCCCAGCCCCACCCTGGGTCCTGTCACACCGCCTCTCTAGGACTGGCATTGGCTGTGGGGACTGAAAGTGGCCGGCGGGGGCCCCCACAGGCCTGGCCAGGACGAAAAGCACAGGCTGGGTGGGCTCTCACAGTGCTGGTGCTACCTGTGTTTTGCCTGGTGGTCACGGCCTTTCCTATATTATGTAAATGTAAACATCCTACGTTTTGTCCCTTATCTAAGCAGAGAGAATCTGTCCAGTGACTGGGCGACCACGGTGGCGTAACTGTGAGATGAGTCTGGGAATTTCCCTGATGGTCCAGTGGTTAGAATCCGCCTTCCAGTGCAGGGGACGCAGGTTAGATCCCTGGCCAGGGAACTAAAATCTCACGTGCCATGCAATGAAGCCCTTGTAGCCCAACTAAAGAAGCCGGCACCAAAGACCAGTGTGCCGCAGCAAAGACCCAGCACAGCCAAGAAAAATGAAAAGCCTGTAGAAATGAGTCTGATCAGCGAGTCTCCAGCAAGATGCTCAGTCCTCCTGCGTGTCCCTGGGCCTCTCCAGACTCTGAGCTGCTGGTGTCCGTATTGCGTTTGTGGTGTTTGGTTGCAGCGCACCTCTGCATACCTGACCCCAGGGAAGTCATGGGACAGGGCTGGACCAAGAGGGTAAGGGCCGCGCAGGGTTTGTGGGAGTGGAGTGTGTGTGGTCCGGGCGCTCAAGACAGCCACTCTGGCGCGCTCTCTTCATCCCCTGCTGGACCTACAGGTCCAGGGAGCTAGAGCAGTGCCTGCTCCCCTGCAGCCTCCTCACAGGAGGTGTTTGCCCCCTGCCCCAGCTATGGTTGCTCTAAGCCTTAGGCCACAACCGCTCCCCTTGCTGTGTATTAAGGGGAAACGTCTGCCCTGGTGATGGTCATGAACCTGCGGGGCTGTGAGGGACCCGCCGGTTTCCCTGGCAACTGATGAGCCAACCTGACATCAGTGCCCCCTGGGAATGGTAGCCGCCACCTCCCCAGAGGAGCGAGGTTGCTGTCAGGTCCTTCCTGCTGTCTGCCGCACACTGGGATGCTTCTCCAGGACCCCTGCTGCAGACAGATAAGATTCCCCATCCAGTAAACCATGGGCGTCACTGCCTCCAAGCTCCTTCATCAGCCATCTGCAGGCTGGCCATCTTCAGACCTGCAGGTCCTCGGGCTTCAGCCTGACAACAGGACCTGATGACTGGCTCCAGGGAGCTCCTGATGTTCACCCCCTTGCTTGCAAGAGCAGCCCGAGGTCATTCACAAGTGGGAGGGGTGGCTGTGACCACATGCTCCTGCCATCACAGCTCCTGGTAACTGTCCAGTAGCCACCTGCCAGGGCCTTTGCAGGAAGAACCATCTCCATAATCAGAAACCTCCAAGATTGTGCTGGTAGCCTGACAGGCAGCAAAGGAGCGGTGTGCCAGCTGCAGGCCTGGGGACCTGCAGCCTCTTACCTGACACAGTGTCCTGTGTTGGACTGACGTGGCTGCCATGAAGTGACAGTCTGAGAATTACTCTGAATAAGGAGAGAACACAGGCTGGCTTGAGCCCAGGACCAACGGTAGCACCCAGTTTGGTTGTCTTATTAGCCCTCCATCTGCCAGTGGAGATTTGGCCTCGCTGTACCACTCCATCCCTTCACTGAAGCCTCACGGGGCTGCCGAGCTCATGGTGCCTGCTTGTTTTCTTCACAGGCAATTTTCACCCAGAAAAACAAGCTGCTCCCGGACCCACTGGACACCCGACGCTGGCAGGGTTTCCGGCTGGAAGAGTATCTGATCGGGCAGTCCATTGGCAAGGGCTGCAGCGCCGCCGTCTATGAGGCCGCCATGCCTGTGTTGCCCTGGAACCGGGAGGAGGCAGAGAGCCTGGGCCAGCTTCTTCCAGGAAAGGGCCCAGAGATCCTTCCACGAGGAGAGGAGGCGACGGCCCCACAGGCCCCGGCCTTCCCCTTGGCCATCAAGATGATGTGGAACATCTCGGTAAGGGCGGGGCCTTCTGTCTCTAAAGTCATCCTTTTTCAAAATCCCCTTCTTTGCGCGGGTGGGAACCAGACGACACTTTTTCCCAATAAGTAAATAGGAACCAGCAAGATTCTCCACAGGCCAGGCGCCTCACGCTCTGGTGCAGCAGTCTGAAGCAGTGTTACAGTCTTGCACTGTAACCTCTCCACGCGTCACCCGAGGTCCCGCCTCCCCAACGAGCTCCCAGGCCACTGGGCTGCGAGCCACACCGAGTGGCGAGGGCCCGGGGTGTCCGGGCCGACGAGCGCATTTCAGGACTGCAGAGTGCTCTGTCCTCTCGCTCCCTACCTGCCTGTGGGGAAGGAGGGGCCACGTGCCTTCCGCTGAGCCCGCCTCCCACCACACTCCAGACCCAAGGCTGGTGTGCCAGCTCTCTGCTCTTAACCCTTGCAGAACTCAAGACTTTGGCAAGTTGCGTCTTTTTCCACCCAAAAGAAAGGTTTCTGTCCATTTAGAGTAGCTTGTGTATCTTGCCATCTCGTTGTGGGAGGAGGGTTAGGAAGGTCATCAAGACTTGATGGCTTTTTCTGCTGCCCAGAGCCTCTCTCCAAGGCTGAGGGGGCAGCCACATAGCTCACGCTGGGCCCTGAAGGGCGTGGTCTACGCCTTGATGTGGGGAACGAAGCCTGTTAGACTGTGCTTCCAAGCTGCGCTGATAGCCAACACGTAGCCAACCCCCACCCCATGCCCACCCCCAGGAAGCATCCAGTCCTAACAAAACTCCCACTGGTTGGGGCATGACAGCAAATGCATTCACAAAAGCTAAAAGACTTAATTCTGAAAGGATTCTTTATAGGTGTCGCCAGTCCTGAGAGCTGTTCATAATGAAATGAGGAAAATACGGTGCTTTTCCTCATTGTGTGTTGCTTTTTGCTGGGTAATAGAAGGCTGTTCTGTGATTCAGCACGAGTTTATCCAGGGTGGGCTTGTCGGGCTCGGCCTGTCTGCTGAAGGGAGCCTTCACGGGTGAGCGTTCATGCTCGGTGGTCTGGTCTGAGCCTGGTGGTGCCCGGAGGCCTCTGGCAGGAAGAGGTGCCCCTGCCGTGGTCATCTCGACAGCTCCTCCAGCCCTGGGCACCTGAGCTGCCGAGAGTTTAAGGCATGGGCAACATCCTCTGGGTTGGCATGAATGGCAACTCTGCCTCCTTTCTCCCGGGAGAAACTAGGCTTGGCTTGCCACTCAGAGAGGTTATGAGCTTGAAGGTCAAAGCCAGTTACAGGCAGTAGTTGTCCTGGTCTGGATGAAAGGAGGGCCTGGACTAATTCTGGACCCGTTACGGATGTGTTGCAGGCAGGCTCATCCAGCGAAGCCATCTTTAGTGCAATGAGCCAGGAGCTGGTCCCAGCCAGTCGAGTGGCTGTGGCTGGAGAGTATGGAGCAGCCACTCACGGGTAAGCGGCCGTCTGCCCCCCTCGCCCCGCCGCGGAGCAGCACCCACACCCATGCCCTCGGCACAGCGCCTGACGCGACACACACACCCAGACCCAGCACACACCTGGTGATCAGTGCCGTCAGTGACGGGCTTCCAGTTGGCGGATAATTGGGAAAGACTAGTCTGACCCCAGCTGAAGATGCAGGTGGCTGACTCACACTGGAGCAGGGAGAGAAGGCCATCTAAAACCATTCCCCATCCCTCTGAACTGGGCAGATCTGATTTATGACTCCTAAGTAATTCTCAGGTAGAGCACCACCATTTTGTACGAATTGGATTCTGTCTGTCCCAAGCAGAAGTTAACACTCACTTTACAACTAACTGCCATGACGTGATGGTGCCAAGAGATTATTTTTTAATGCCCTATTCCCCAAGAGTGCTCTTTGTGGCAGAGGCGCCTGAGAAGTGGCAGCAGAGCCCAGCGTGGTCAGTGCTGGTCCGACCCCCATCAGGGCTCCTGGCCGGTTCCAGTTTTCCATTCAAACACACACACCCCTCCCAGTGCAGCCACACGCTTCCCTGGGTTCTCCTGACAGCCAGGCAGCACTTTGCTGCTGCGGCGCCGACAGCCTTGTGCTGGATCCTCTTCTCTCAGTGGCTCTAATGGCCCCAGGCCAGAACGATGCTCTGACGCCTTTGATCACCTAGGACAGGGGCCTGTTTAGACGGACCCCAGAGGAGCTGTTGGAAGCCACTCACAGCCTAGCTCAAAGCTCGGACCGGAGGCAGCTCAGAGGACAGCCCGGGCGTGGGGCTCTCTCTGTTGTCTCGATGTCTCTGGCTTCCGCTCCATCCGCCTCTCTCTGCCACCCTGCGATCTCATTTCCTGCCCGCAGCTATACTTCCGGCTTCCCTCAGGCCTTGTGGCATTGTTACCAAAAGCAAACTCCTGTGCCTGATGTACAGTGAGGCCAAACGATACCAAAATGTCAGAGTTGGGAACAGAGAAAGGTTTATTGCAGGACCATGGAAGGCAACGGGTGGCTCATGGCCCCCAAACATCTAATTCCCCACAGAGTTTCAGCAAAGCATTTTTAAAGAGCACGTAAGGGAGAGGGCCCCCCAGGGTGTGTGATCGGCTCATGCGCACATCTCCAGGAGTTGGTGAGGGGACGGGGCAGTGCCACAGCGGTTAACAGCCTCAGGCTCCAGGGGGTCTGCGGGCTGCCTGCTTATGAGCATCACGTGGTCAGCATCTTCATTTGGTGGGGGGTTTTACATCTTAATACAGCTCAGGAGATGTGCATCAGGTACTGTTCAGAGAGAGGCTCAAGCGGCGTTAAAGCATCCTTTCAACACTTCAGCCCCACTTCCTGTGCAGTTACTGCCGAGTTTTTCCTCACACTCCACAGAGACTCTCCCTTTTTCCTGCCAGCCACCGGGTCTCAGACATGATGGCAGGCCTTTGGTTGCCCTTGGGTCAGGTGCGCACAGCCCCGGGCATGGCAGCCGAGTGCAGCCTGTGTGTGAGCAGGGCAGGGGGGTGGGGCTCCCGGAGCAGCAGAGGCCTGGGCAGGGCACCTGACGCACGGGGGAATCGCTTCTACACACTGCCTCCGTATTGGTTCACTCAGAGGCTGACTGAGCTCATGCCGGGTGTTATGCTAGGGCCGGATCAGGGAGATTCCGGGTCCTATTAACTGCCTTACAGGGTATGGTACTACTCTCTTCTCCTTTTGCATTTGAGACTGAGCCAAGAGACGTTGAGCAGTGTGGCCGAGGACTTGGAGTGGCAGGCGTGGGGTTCAGCCCCAGGCAGCCCGCTTCCAGGCCCCTTGCTCTACCTCGTGGGATGGACGGACGGTGCATGGACTGGTGGGGTCACCAGTGTGATGAGTCATCACAGGTTTCCCTTCCAGCACCCCACTCTGCACCTGGCACACACTTGGTGTACATATGGGTGGAGATGAATGTCAGTGTTGATTGTGGCCTCAGACTATTGTATCCCAAGTGTTGTATCTGCTGCTCCCTCACGTTTGTCCCACCCTGCTGAAACAGAAGACCCAAGGGAGGTCCCAAGCAGCTTGCCCCGCACCCCAACATCATCCGAGTCTTGCGAGCTTTCACCTCGTCGGTGCCGCTGCTGCCAGGAGCCCTGGTCGACTACCCAGACGTGCTGCCCCCGCATCTTCACCCCGCCGGCCTGGGCCACGGGCAGACTCTCTTCCTTGTCATGAAGAAGTGAGTGGCGGGACCCGGAGTGAGTGGGAGCTGGTCGCTGCCTCCAGGAGCCTGGGGTCACGGGCGAGAGGACCCTCTCTCTTTCTTGCCCTTGTCTCAAGGGCAAGCTGAGGGCGTATGTCTGCCCTGGAGCGCAGTTTCCCTTTGGGACAGCCTTCCAGGAAAACGGAAGCGCACGTTCAGCCAGGTCATACTTTCCATCTAGTGCTCTTGGTACCTTAGTAGCCCCCACTATGCTCACCTTTCTCCTGCCTATTTTCTTTTAAACAGGCGCTTCTCCTTTCCTCCATCTCTGTGCCCCTGTCATTGCTGTGTGAGTGCTGTCTCTTATACACATCTTACTACTCTCTTCTCCTTTTGCATTTGAGACTGAGCCAAGAGACGTTGAGCAGTGTGGCCGAGGACTTGGAGTGGCAGGCGTGGGGTTCAGCCCCAGGCAGCCCGCTTCCAGGCCCCTTGCTCTACCTCGTGGGATGGACGGACGGTGCATGGACTGGTGGGGTCACCAGTGTGATGAGTCATCACAGGTTTCCCTTCCAGCACCCCACTCTGCACCTGGCACACACTTGGTGTACATATGGGTGGAGATGAATGTCAGTGTTGATTGTGGCCTCAGACTATTGTATCCCAAGTGTTGTATCTGCTGCTCCCTCACGTTTGTCCCACCCTGCTGAAACAGAAGACCCAAGGGAGGTCCCAAGCAGCTTGCCCCGCACCCCAACATCATCCGAGTCTTGCGAGCTTTCACCTCGTCGGTGCCGCTGCTGCCAGGAGCCCTGGTCGACTACCCAGACGTGCTGCCCCCGCGTCTTCACCCCGCCGGCCTGGGCCACGGGCGGACTCTCTTCCTTGTCATGAAGAAGTGAGTGGCGGGACCCGGAGTGAGTGGGAGCTGGTCGCTGCCTCCAGGAGCCTGGGGTCACGGGTGAGAGGACCCTCTCTCTTTGGGAGACAAGGGCAAGCTGAGGGCGTATGTCTGCCCTGGAGCGCAGTTTCCCTTTGGGACAGCCTTCCAGGAAAACGGAAGCGCACGTTCAGCCAGGTCATACTTTCCATCTAGTGCTCTTGGTACCTTAGTAGCCCCCACTATGCTCACCTTTCTCCTGCCTATTTTCTTTTAAACAGGCGCTTCTCCTTTCCTCCATCTCTGTGCCCCTGTCATTGCTGTGTGAGTGTTTTAAGGAAACAAGCAGCTGTCCTGTAACTTCTAAAGTGTGAGGCCCTAGCTCTTACTTCCTAATTCCAGGATGGTGGATAGAAACAGAATGGCTACTTAGGGAGAAAAGGAATCAGAAGAAAGGCCATCATCTTAGCAGGAAGTAAGGTGCTCAGGATGCTAGGCGCGCGGGGTAACTGGCCCTGTTGCGCTGTCCACCAGCTACCCCTGTACCCTGCGCCAGTACCTTCGCGGGAACTCCCCGAGCCCCCGGCTGGCTGCTGTGATGACTCTGCAGCTCTTGGAAGCAGTGGATCACCTGGTCCAGCAGGGCGTCGCGCACAGAGACCTGAAGTCCGACAACATCCTTGTGGAACTGGACGCAGGTAGCTGCCCCACCCCTGCCCCAAGTTGTTTGGGGCGGTCTGGACTTAAGGTGTGGGGACATTTAGGAGCCTTCGGGTGTTTTCTGGTTTTTATGTTCTAAGTTGTGTCTTAGCTCTTCACACAGAGATAAGCACTGTCTCCTTCAAGATAGAGAGTTTTGTTCTTTGTTTTGGTCTTTGTATTGTAAGACTATTTTCAGCAAGTACTGCTTGAATGTCAGCCCAGCTGCCTCTGGCAGTGAGCTCCCCATCATTGGAAGCATTCAAGCAAAGCTGGGTGGCTACTTGCCTAGGGGTTCTGTAAAGGAGAGTCATTGTTTTGTTCTTGTTTAGTCACTAACTCGTGTCTGACTCTTTGCAACCCCTTGTACTGTAGCCCACCAGGCTCCTCTGTCCACAGGATTTCCCAGGCAAGAATACTGGAGTTGGTTGCCTTTTCCTTCTTCAGGGGATCTTCTTGACCCAGGGATCAAACTTCTGTCCCCTGAAATACAGGAGGATTCTCATGTGGCCAATTTTGAACTAAAAAGATTTACGATAATTCAATATGTAATTAAATACTAGAGGAACTGGCTTTTAAAGGAAGTCTGCACGAATCCTTTTCTGGATAACTAATTGATAAGGCACCGATTTTATCCAGTTCTTGGCCAGGGGACCTTGACTTCCTGGAGGCATGTCTGTGTTTGTGTTGCTGGAACCTTAGTAGCCCCCACTATGCTCACCTTTCTCCTGCCTATTTTCTTTTAAACAGGCGCTTCTCCTTTCCTCCATCTCTGTGCCCCTGTCATTGCTGTGTGAGTGTTTTAAGGAAACAAGCAGCTGTCCTGTAACTTCTAAAGTGTGAGGCCCTAGCTCTTACTTCCTAATTCCAGGATGGTGGATAGAAACAGAATGGCTACTTAGGGAGAAAAGGAATCAGAAGAAAGGCCATCATCTTAGCAGGAAGTAAGGTGCTCAGGATGCTAGGCGCGCGGGGTAACTGGCCCTGTTGCGCTGTCCACCAGCTACCCCTGTACCCTGCGCCAGTACCTTCGCGGGAACTCCCCGAGCCCCCGGCTGGCTGCTGTGATGACTCTGCAGCTCTTGGAAGCAGTGGATCACCTGGTCCAGCAGGGCGTCGCGCACAGAGACCTGAAGTCCGACAACATCCTTGTGGAACTGGACGCAGGTAGCTGCCCCACCCCTGCCCCAAGTTGTTTGGGGCGGTCTGGACTTAAGGTGTGGGGACATTTAGGAGCCTTCGGGTGTTTTCTGGTTTTTATGTTCTAAGTTGTGTCTTAGCTCTTCACACAGAGATAAGCACTGTCTCCTTCAAGATAGAGAGTTTTGTTCTTTGTTTTGGTCTTTGTATTGTAAGACTATTTTCAGCAAGTACTGCTTGAATGTCAGCCCAGCTGCCTCTGGCAGTGAGCTCCCCATCATTGGAAGCATTCAAGCAAAGCTGGGTGGCTACTTGCCTAGGGGTTCTGTAAAGGAGAGTCATTGTTTTGTTCTTGTTTAGTCACTAACTCGTGTCTGACTCTTTGCAACCCCTTGTACTGTAGCCCACCAGGCTCCTCTGTCCACAGGATTTCCCAGGCAAGAATACTGGAGTTGGTTGCCTTTTCCTTCTTCAGGGGATCTTCTTGACCCAGGGATCAAACTTCTGTCCCCTGAAATACAGGAGGATTCTCATGTGGCCAATTTTGAACTAAAAAGATTTACGATAATTCAATATGTAATTAAATACTAGAGGAACTGGCTTTTAAAGGAAGTCTGCACGAATCCTTTTCTGGATAACTAATTGATAAGGCACCGATTTTATCCAGTTCTTGGCCAGGGGACCTTGACTTCCTGGAGGCATGTCTGTGTTTGTGTTGCTGGTCCCACTCAGCTCTCTGGTGAGTGGGCAGCTGTCCAGGCCTTGCTGGCCTGTGGTCCTGGGTCAGCCTGTCCTGAGAGTGGCTTTTTCTGTTGTTCAGTCACTCAGTCGTGTCTGACTCTTTGTGACTCCATGGACCTGCAGCATGCCAGGCCTCCCTGTCCATCACCAACTCCCGGAGCTTGCTCAAACTCATGTCCGTCCAGTCAGTGATGCCACCCAACCATCTCCTCCTCTGTCGTCCCCTTCTCCTCCAGCCTTCAGTCTTTCCCAGCATCAGGGTCTTTTCTAAGGAGTCAGTTCTTCGCATCAGGTGGCCAAAGTATTGGAGCTTTAGCATCAGTCCTTCCAGTGAATATTCAGGATTGATTTCCTTTAAGATTGACTGGTTGGATCTCCTTACAGCCCAAGGGACTCTCATAAGTCCTCTCCAACACCACGGTTCAAAAGCATCAGTTCTTCAGTGTTCATCCTTCGATATGGTCCAACTCTCACATTCATACATGACTACTGCAAAAACCATAGCTTTGATTATATGGACGTTTGTTGGCAAAGTAATAGCTCTGCTTTTTAATATCCTCTCTGGGTTTGCCATAGCTGTTCTTCCAAGGAGCAAGCGTCTTAATTGCATGGCTGTAGTCACCATCTGCAGTGATTTTGAAGCCCAAGAAAATAAAGTCTGTCACGGTTTCCATTGTTTCCCCTCTGTTTGCCTGAAGTGATGGGACCAGATGCCATGATCTTAGTTCTGAATGTTGAGTTTTAAGGTAGCTTTTTGCTCTCTTCTTTCACCTTCATTAAGAGGCTCTTTAGTTCTTCTTCACTTTCTGCCATAAAGGTGGTGTCATCTGCATATCTGAGGTTATTAATATTTCTTCCAACAATCTTGATTCCAGCTTGTGCTTCATCCAGCTTGGCATTTCACATGATGTACTCTGCACGTAAATTAAATAAGCAGGGTAACAGTATACAGCCTTGATGTACTCCTCTCCCAGTTTTGAATCACTCTGTTGTTCGTGTCTGGTTCTCGCTGTTGCTTCTTGATCTGCATACAGGTTTCTCAGGAGGCAGGTCAGGTGGTCTGGTATTCCCATCTCTTGAAGAATTTTCCAGTTTGTTGTGATCCACACAGTCAAAGGCTTTAGTGTAGTCAGTGAAGAAGTAGATGTTTTTCTGGAATCCTCTTGCTTGCTTTTTTTTTTAAGGGAGTTATATGTTTTTATTACATAAACATTATATTCCTTGTGGGAGCTAGTCTTACAAGTTTGTTTACTGATTACAGACTGTCCAATATCTGTAGAATTGTCTACGAATAATTTATGAAACAAACATTCCTGGTACCCTCACCAAAAAAGCCCCATTGTTTACATTTTCCAACCAGATTCCTGAGAAAAATAATAGGTTTTGTTCATTTTACAGTGTAATACACTGACTTAATATTCCAGTTTACCAGAAATAAAAAACAATAAAGAGAGCTATGCAAACCACATCAGTCTTGAGGCAGTATAACGGCAACATCATCGTGAGCACCTTGCAGAAGTAGCTCTCCTGGGTAGGTGATGGCCTTCCTTCGCTTTGCCGCTTTGAAAGTCCCTACCAGGGCTTCAAAGGGGTTGGCGTGTTTGTCATCTTGGAAGAGGACCCCAAATTTCACACTTAGTTTTCTGTCAGCATTTTTTGAACCAAGACGATGAATTTCCTCCACTAAGAGTTTATCATGATCCACATTCATTGCTGCCTCTCTACCACCTATCCTTTTCTGAGAAAACCGGTAGCATTGGTGCGGGCTGGTTGCCTTCTTCAACGCACTGGGGAGGAAGAAGCCGAGGAAGGAAGTGCCAGAATCCTCCTGCTTTCTTGATGACCCTGCTTTCTTGATGGCAGTTTGATCTCTGGTTTCTCTGCCTTTTCTAAATCCAGCTTGAATATCTGGAGGTTCTCAGTTCACTTGCTATTGAGCCTGCCTTGGAGAATTTGGGCATTACGTTGCTAGCATGTGAGATGAGTGCAGCTGGCTTTAGTGGAGGTATGAGAGGGCCTCGAGGTGCAAGGAGGGGAGGAGACGGCCTCTCACGTCTGCGTGTCTCCCTACAGACGGCTGTCCCTGGTTGGTGATCACAGACTTTGGCTGCTGCCTGGCTGATGAGCGCATCGGCCTGCAGTTGCCTTTCACCAGCTGGTACGTGGACCGTGGCGGAAATGGCTGCCTGATGGCTCCTGAGGTGAGTCCCGATGAGCGTGTCATGTGCCACCAGCGGAGCCTCTCCCACCTGGTTTCCTCCCTGTTTACTCAACACTTTCATCTTTCTGACTCATAGTTTATCAGAAGTCCCCTCCCTGTCTCTTTGCCTGGAACTGATGTCCCAGGAGAGATGAGTTTTGTCAGCGTGAGCACATTTGCTTGGATCTGAGCTACAGTTCATTCCATTCTGGGTTCCCTGGGACAGAGTCGAGACTAGTGCATGAATTGGGTGCTGTGCAGGAGCACGAACAGGTTTCAAGTACCAGCAGCGTGACTGTTCACTTGTTGCTTTCCGAGCAGGTGTCCACGGCCTGCCCTGGCCCCAGGGCAGTGATCGACTACAGCAAGGCGGACGCCTGGGCGGTGGGCGCACTCGCCTACGAAATCTTCGGGCTCCCCAATCCCTTTTATGGCCAGGGCAGGGCCCACCTTGAAAGCCGCAGTTACCAGGAGGCTCAGCTGCCAGCACTGCCCGAGTGGGTGCCGTGGGACGTGAGGTGCCTGGTGAGGTCACTGCTGCGGCGGGAGCCCTGCAAGGTGAGGTGGTTCAGGGTTACAGGGGGCGTGTGGATGGGAACCGCAGTTCGCGTTCCAGAGTAAAGGGCTCGGTCTTACAGAGGTGATGGCCACGTACAGAACACAAAACAGGCTGGAATATAGATAGAAGCAGGGGAGCTGGCCACCAGGTTTGGAGTCAGGATTCCAGCAGTCAAGTCCTCTTGGCTTTAGTTGCTTAAAGTTACTCAGAGGGAAACAGATGCAGTTTTAAGACATGTTTAATGAAGATATAGAATCAGCTGAGATCTAACCAGACAAATAGGGTGAACTCTCCTAGGAGATCTGGACATGTTGAAATTGCTCTAAAGGCTAACATATTTGAAACCGTAAAAGGAGCGGCAGGGCCAGTGCGGGTGGCACGTGGAGTGGAGAAAGCATGGGCAGACCGGGCTCACAGTCCCGCCCTACCGCTGGCCCCTCACCACGGGCAGCGGGCTGTCACGTGTGTGCGCTGCCGGCAAGACGTTCGGACAACTCCCCTCGCCCTAGACACAGCTCCTGGGCCTTGAGGCCCAGGAGGGACTTCCCTGACAGTCCAGTGGTGGCCTCCCAAGATTCCAATGCAGGGGACACAGGTTCGATCCCTGGCTGGGGAACTAAGATCACATTTGCCATGCTGCATGGCGAAAAAATCTTAATAAAAAAAAAAGGCCCAGGAAGGGGAGGCTATTCCAACAATGTCCCCTACCCATACCCCACCCCACCCCAAATTCGTACCCATGGGAAAGCCTGGGGCGTGGGTCGAATCGGCCAGTGTGTGCGCAGAGTACTGCAGGAGGGAAGGGTGAAGAGTATGCTCAGGGCCAGAGAAGGGACGACCCTGAAACGGGCTGCACTAACAAAGCGGGCTGTGGGTGAAACTGTCACAGGTGTTCTAAGCTCCGGCTCCCCTTCCTGTTGCAGAGGCCATCCGCCCGAGTGGCTGCTAACGTGCTTCACTTAAGCCTCTGGGGTGAACACACACTCGCCCCGAAGAACCTGAAACTAGATGAGATGATTGGCTGGCTCCTCCAACAATCGGCCGCCACTCTGCTGGCCAACAGGCTGACGGAGAACTGTGTGGAAACAAAAATGAAGATGCTGTTTCTGGCCAACCTGGAGTATGAAGCGCTGAGCCAGGCGGCCCTCCTCCTCGACTCCTGGAGGGCAGCCCCAAGACAGCTGCTGTAGCTGGTGAATTACTAAAAGAACTTTCCAGTATCTGTGTCGTGATGGTCTGTGAATGCTGAGCAAGTGCCTCCTAGGTGAGGGGACGGGGAAAGTCAGGAGGAAAGATGGCACGGGGAGGGTGAGTCAGCAAAGAGAAGGCCTCAGGTCTGGGAGATGGAAGGAGCAGCTCGAGGTCACGGCCTAACCACTAACTCGCTCTAGCTGTGTGTGTGATTCTGAGGCATCGTCCAAGTTCTCTTACCTGTGAAAGGAAGACACTGCTCTCGATAGAGGTCAGCAGACTTGTTCTGTCGAGGGCTAGCTACTCAGCTCTGCCATTGTGGCGCAAAGACAGCCTTCAGTGTGTGAACAAGTTCAGCTTCACTTAGGGACCCTGAGATTTGGAATTTCGTGTCTCACTAAATATTCTTAATTTTTTCAACCACTTCAAAGGTAAAAGCCATTTTTAGCTTGCAGGCCTGCAAAAATCAGGCAGCAAGCCAGACCAGCCCCAGACCAAGTCTGCCAACCCCTAGTCCTCAAGAGAAATGCTAGCCAATCACCAGGCTCCTTTGTGCATCAGTGCTGCCCACGTGATGCCCTGGGCACACAGATCCAAAGGATGAGCTCTGTCCAAGGCGAGAGGGTGCTCGGGTATAAACCACTGACCAGAGTCCTGTCCTCCTAGACCTCTGAAAAGTCAGTGGCCGAGCAGGTCTGTTAGGTGAGGCTGAGCTGAGCAAGGTCAGGATAGGCAGGTGTCAGAGTGAACACACGTGAGTGAGGCGTGAGACGGGAGCCGCTGCAGTCAGTCATCTGTCCGGAGCAGCCCTGGGTGCTAGTGACAAGCATCACCGCGGAGCTCGTGCAGCCGCTGACTTGAGCCCAGCAGAGTGCCAGTGACTAATGAAATGGAGATTAACAGGGTAGTGTTCTGAACTTGCTGATTGTCCCTTCTGACTAGCATTTCTTAAAGGCATTGTGATGAATTAAATGCATATTGACAACTGCAAAATATGTTAAGTGCCTCAAACTGAATATTTGGCTTTTAAGAGCACTCCTTACACCATAAGGACAGTCATAGTGGAGACGGGACCACGCAGCTTGGCGCGTGCTTTTAGGAGCCAGGGCCGAAAGCAAGGTGATTATGCTGCAAGGTTCTTCTCAACCAACCAGTTCTCTAGTTCTATCAAAGTCAGGCGCTGTCCCCCTAGCTTTCCCATCTCTGTGATGTCCCCACTGGCCTTTACTCCCCTTGACATTCAGCAGCTGTGTCATTTCCAGGCTTCAGCAAAACTAAAAAGGGCCACTTACTACTTTGTACCCCGTCATTTCTCAACAGCAACCCCTCATCAGCAAAGCACAACAGGGGTCAGATGAAATGTGAGGGCCGTGCTTCTCTTTATTTTAGAAATGAGAGTTGACGTCACATATGAAAAAATACACTCAGCATTCAAGGTGGAAAAACGAATTATTCCCTAACCCTCCACCCCTTGGTACTCGATGTTTCATCCCCCACTGAGGTAAAGCCATGCACTGTCCGTGGCTTAAAAAAAAAAACACCAGAAAGGCGGAAGAAAACCAATCCCACGAAAACCCTCCGCCTCTGCTCCCAGCAGTGCAGGGCACCAGCCCTCAGTCGGACTTCTCCTTCTCCTTCATGTGCAGGAAGACGACGCTGAAGATGAAGAGGCCGAGCATCATGGAGAAGGCGCTGGCGTAGTAGGGGTAGGCCGAGGGGATGAAGCGCTCATACTGCGTGTGCTGCAGCGGCCGCACCGACACCTGCG
>SJYC01101901.1:0-13324 GCA_006408675.1 Madoqua kirkii
AACTGGACGCTGTATTTGCCACCTGGGGAAGAGCCAAGACATGCAGCCAGGAGGGGCTTCCCGGGCCATCGGTGAGCTGCCCGAGCGCCAGACCGAGGCAAGCATGGGCTTCCAGAGCTGTCTCTCCCAAGAGCTGTGCTTACCTTTCCTCTTCAAGAAGGTCCTCACGAAAGGATCAATGCGGACAAACTCCAGTTGAATGTCATCGCCATCAAAGGGGACCCACTTGCCATCGGATAGCTGTTCAATAACGATGCTGTACTCCTGAGACAAGCAGCTGGGGTAAGCCCGGTGGCCAGTGACGGGCAGGACAGCCTCGCCTTCAGCTGCGCTGAATCCCCCCGTGACTCGGGCAGGACCCCGCCCCCACAGTGGAGACGCACCCAGGCGCCCGGCCCTCTGACCTGCCCGCAGGAGCCTGCACCAAACAGTGCTCTCCCTGAGCACACTGGCGCGCCTGACGGGTCCTGCTTCCACAGTCGCCATGCGAGCCTCTCCTGACTGGTTCTCCAGACCCCACTCAACATGAATTCTACTCCCAGCGGAGTAAGCCATTAAAGCCCCTCCCCGCTCTGCGCTCCCACAGCAAAGGCATACCTCCTCCACAGAAGACCGCCTGTTAGGGTGAGTTTATATGCCAGGCTCTCTGCACCTGAGCTGACTTCTTAGGGTGCAGATGAACTTATTCAGCCTCATTTAGGCGCTTCAGACCCCGAAGTGTTGAGTGCTTTTGAGCGGAATCAGCTTTGCCCAAACCCAGGGCCCCTCCAGCGCAGGCTCTTACCACTAGGTCAGTGACCGTGTAGGCATTGGGTGGCGCTGTCTCGCCCACCCGATGATGCGACACAGGCCCCACCCGGAGGACCCCCTCCTCCTTGAACACCCAGCGGGAAAGGGCCACAGCCAGCTCGTAGTTGCCAGTCTGGGAATACCTGCAGAAGGAGAAATGGAGAGGCTGCAGCCAAAGACCCACTTCCCTCCAGCAGTGCCTGGTAAACCAGTCACCAGGCACCAGACAGAGCACACCCAGCCAGGCCCTGCCTGAAGGCCACACACGTCTGGGATCCTGCTTGAGGGGAACACAGGAAAGGATGACAGGCGTGACACGCCGTTCTGGATGTCAGCTACGCGATAAGCGCACAACTGCCGAAACATGAGTGACAGGAGTTTGAACAAACTCTGGGAGATAGTGAAGGACAGGGAAGCCTGGCGCGCTGCAATCCACAGAGTCGCAGAGTCCAACATGATTAGGGACTAAACCACCCCCACCAAAAGGTCTCCAGGTAAGTCATTACTACTATGAAAAGCCTAGATTACCAACAGCAGCAATAAAGTGAGTCTTCCAAAAAGCACCCAAAGATACTCAGCCTCCAACACTTTCAGCTAAAAGGCTCCCTCCTCCCTGTCCGCACAGACCCACCCCTCGGCGCCCCAAGGCCCCCACGTCTACCTCTGGGAGCCGGGTGCAGCCTTCTGCACTGCCGAGTTGAAGAAGGCGTCGCTGAAGAAGTCAAGGGAGCCGCTGAAGATGACCCGGGCATTGTTCCGGGCCTGCAGCCCTGCGATGAGAAGGGTGTTCTTCCCCACAGCATGCGGGTACTGGTGGCAACACGCGGTGTCAGCCAAGAGAGCTCAGACCCCCCTGCCACCCTCGCCCACCCCTTCCTCATCCCACTGCCGCTGCCAATGGGCTCTCCCGGTTGCTGCGCACTTTCGGGTAAAAAGCACTGCCCAGGCCCAGGAGCTGGAGGCCTCGAGGCTGCAAAGGCCCTCACCTGGGTGATGGGTTTATCTGGAAGAAGGAGTAAGAGGTGGAAGAGCCTGTCAGGATGTCCAGCACCAAAGGATTGTCAGGGTCAGCCACCATCCTAGAGAAGGAAAGGAGAATCGCCCAATTCTGACCCCCAAGAACTGAGCCCAAAGGACTGGGGTCCCCCAGGAGCCACTTCACAGGAACTCATCACACACTCCCCACGTGCTCCGGGGGAAAGAAAGCCTCCCGACAAAAGTGACCCCTTCTTCCCCCAGGCTTCTGCCGGCCCCTCCTGCTCACTCACCCCACACCCCGAAAGAGGATGGGATTCAGAGATGATTTCCCAACGATGGTGGGGGCCTTTAGCAGGTTCTCTGTGTCGGCCACGATGAGCGTGTGCTGCCCGAGCAGAGGGAAATCAGATCAGGAGAAGGTCCCCCAGCCGGGGGGCCCCTCCCAAGACCCTCCTGGTTTCGAGGCTGAGCTGGTTACCTGGCCAAGGTCTGAGACATCATAGTTGTGATGGTCGATGACAGCTGTTTTCTCCTCGTCGAACTCAATCCCACACTCACTGCCCAGCTCTCGGAGAGGGTCGCCTGCACAGACCCGAGAGACGCCTGACTGAGCCCTGGGCCGGGCAGTGTCCCTGCTGCCAGCATCCCCATGAGGCACTCTACCAGCCACCCCCGGGCCCTGCGGCCTCACCAAGCCGGGCGCAGCCCCCACGACCCCTGGGCAGCAGCACAGCGTTCTGCCTGCGGGAGTCAGGATCTAAACTTAAACCACCACCATCTGACCCTCCCTCTCTGCAAGTACACAGTGAGCTTGGTTCTGCACAGAAACTTGCTTTGAAGTAATTACCTCGGGCAAACTTCATCTGGATGAGTCTGGACTTACAGGGTTTCTCTGATCTTCATCAACACCCAACCAAGACCCCACCCAACATGGCTTTAAAAACCTACCCACACTGGAGAAAAGGAAATGAGAGCGGCCAGGGGGTGCTCACTGGTGCACCTGGTGGTTAAGTACATGGGGTTCGGGATCCTACTCCCCTCTCCCTGCTTTAAGTATCTTTGAAAATGTCCAAAATAGGAAACAAAAATCTGTTAATCTTCCCTCTTGCCTTCTTTTTGTAAGAGCTGCCAAAAAAAGCAAAAGAAACAAAAGGAAAAAGCAAAACGAAGGAAAAGAAACACGGGTCCCAGCTCTTAGACAGGACCTGCTCCTCAGCTCCCGGGCTCTGGTCACAAGAGGCGCAGGAGGGACTGAGGGCGCTGCAGCACCTGCCCACCCTGGCGGGGCTCCCCCACCTCCCCGCCGCGAATGCCCACTTGGCAGCTTCCCAGTGTAAAGCTCCCAGCTCCCCAGAGAAGCGGTGGGAGACGGCACAAGCTCCTGGGCCCAACTCACCGATGTCTGAGCTGGCTGCCACCAGGACACTGCCGCCACCGTCGATAAAGGCACTGACGGTCTCCACGTTGATGTTCCCTCCAAAATCTGAAAGAGTGCCAGACTCAGGACCCGGAGGGTCCTCTCAGTGCTCCTCTGACGTCTGGGTGGGGAGGGTGACCCGCAGACCGTGCTAAGGCGCTTGAGTCATGTCCAACTCTTTGTGACCCCATGGACTGTAGCCCGCCAGGCTCCCGTCCATGGGATTCTCCAGGCAGGAATACTGGAGTGGGTTGCTATGCCTTCCTCTAGGGGATCTTCTCGACCCAGGGACTGAACACTGGCATGTGGGTTCTTAAGCAGCTGAGTCCCACCAGAGACCAGGCACAACCAGTTACAGAATAGCACCCTCTGGGCGCCCAAAGCAAGGGGGACCTCTACCATCCATGTCCTGACAGGGCAATGTTCCCAGTTCCTCAATGTGAAGATCCAAGAATAACGGCTCAAATTCATAACCCTTTAAAAGTACAAATGAAACACTCAAACACCTACCAATCACAGCTGTCAAGTCAGTCGTACACATTTCAAGTCACACACGAACTATTCATGTAGAATGCCACGTTTTTTCACTCCCATTCCATGAAACAAGCTGCAGCGGATCACCTGCACCTTTCCATCTGCACCTTTCCATCCGCACCTGTGTCTTCCCCTGAGCCGCTCCTGGGGCGCCTGGCTGTTCTCCAGAGCCCATCCACCTCACCTCAGTGAGCCCGCCTGAGAAGAGGCACTCCTGAACCTCAGGATGCTGCTGGCACGTGACCTGGATATCGTCTGCCCGACACGGGAAGTTTCCCCCTGCTAACCCCACAGTTAGCAGTCACGACAGGACCACTTCATATACTGTTTTAAAGTGAGCACCAAAAAGGCATGTGAACTTTCAGCACCTGTAAGACCACCCCCTTTTCTGGTCAGAGGGTCAGGGGATGGCCATAAGCGCCCAGAACTGGCACTGAGGGGGGGCAGCAGGCTCAAGTGCTGAGTCGCTCAGCTGTGCCAGGCTCTCTGCACCCCATGGTCTACAGCCCGCCAGGCTCCTATGTCCTGGGGATTCTCCAGGCAAGGGTACTGGAGTGGGCTGCCAGGCCCTCCTCCAGGGGATCTGCCCCACCCAGGGACGGAACCCAGTTCTCCCGCATTGCAGGCGGATTCTTTACCATCTAAGCCGCCAGGGAAGCCCTCAAGGGCCCTCCCCAAAGGCACCCCTAACGTTCAGCATGAAGCAATGGCTGGAGTGCTCAGTGACTCACCTTTTCATTACATGAGAACTGCTTCCTGTGTGCTGGGAAGAAAAGGCAGGACAAGGGGCTGGCGTACACGTATGCTGGCCAGGGAGACGCCGGGGACAGGTGTGTGAGAAGCTGAGCGTGAGCAAGGCCCCGAGGCAGGCGACTCGTCACCAGGGAGCAGCCCACTGTGGCAAAGGGGGCGAGGCGCGGCGGAGGAAGCCGGGCACCACCGCTTCTGTGGGCTCTGTGACAGTGGCCGCGGGGGAGCCCCCGAGGCCTTTGAGCAGGAGACCAAGATAATCTCCTGTGCCTTTCAAGGGTGGGGCTGGCGGCTATGAGGGGAGTCAGGAGCAGGGCTGAGGATGGACACGGGGACAGGGCCACTGCAGTCAGCCGGGCAGTGGAGAGTGGCGTCCGCACGCCAGCAGTGGAGGGGTGGCCGGCAGGAGGCGGGAAGCAAGGGGAGGAGGCAGGGCAGCCCTGCGCCCCACGCCGAGGCCCAAGCCTGATGAGGGAGGGAGGCACGAAGGACGGCGCCACAATCTGCCCGAGCAACAGGAAGGCTGGAGGTGCCGCTCACCCCGACTGGACACGCGACTCTGTCCACTACATCCACTGGGCAGTTAGAAATAAGCTCACAACGCAAGTCTGTAACGACGTGAACATGAGGACGGCCCTCCTTTCTGAGCGGTGACATTCAGGAGTGGGAAGAGCACGGCACTTTACCAATCAACAGAACATCCTAGTCAGGGGTGGGGGGTGCTCAAGCCCTTACCCCACACCAAGCCATCCACCCAGCCTCCTCCAGAGGCCAGGCAAATCCTTAGGCAACGTAAAACAGCTGCTCAGTCCAGCACAGGGGTTCCCAGCAAGGTGATTCTGCCACTCAAGGCAATATCCACAGACGTTTCTCGTCACCAGGGGAAGCAGGCTGCTGGTACCTGGTGGGTAGGGGCTCAGGACACTGCACTGACCAAGACGGTGCCCACAACACAAAATCATCCACCCAGTGCCAGGAGCTTGCTGCTGAGACTCCAGGAGAGTGACAGACAGGGAACTGATGATTCACTGTTGTCTAGTTGGAGAAGGCGATGGCAGCCCACTCCAGTGCTCCTGCCTGGAAGGTCCCATGGACAGAGGAGCCTGGTAGGCTGCAGTCCATGGGGTCGCTAAGAGTCAGACACGACTGAGCAACTTCACTTTCACTTTTCACTTTCATGCATTGGAGAAGGAAATGGCAACCCATTCCAGTGTTCTTGCCTGGAGAATCCCAGGGACGGGGGAGCCTGGTAGCTGCCGTCTATGGGGTCGCACAGAGTCGGACACAACTGAAGCAACTCAGCAGCAGCAGCAGCAGTCACTGGTGCAGTGTGCGAGTGAAGTTATTCAGTCATGTCCGACTCTTTACGACCCCACGGACTATAGCCTACTGGGCTCCTCATCCACGGGATTCTCCAGGCAAGAATACTGGAGTGGGGTGCCATTTCCTCCTCCAGGGGATCTTCCTGACCCAGGGATCGAACCCAGGTCTCCTGCATTGCGGGCAGACACTTTAACCTCTGAGCCACCAGGGAAGTTTAGTCACTAAGTCGTGTCCAACTCTTTGCAACCCCATGGACTGCAGCATGCCAGGCTCCTCTGTCCTCCAGTATCTCCCAGAGCTTGCTCAAATCCCCTTGAGCTAGTGATGCTAACCATCTCATCCTCTGTCATCCCCTTCTTCAATATTTCCCAGCATCAGGGTCTTTCCAACGAATCAGCTCTTTGCATCATGTAGCCAAAGTATTGGAGTTTCAGCTTCAACATCAGTCCTTCCAATGAATATTCAGGACTGATCTCCTTTAGGATGGGCTGGTTGGATCTCCTTACAGTCCAAGGGACTCTCAAGAGTCTTCTCCAACACCACAGCTCAAAAGCGTCAATTCTTCAGACCTCAACTTTACGGTCCAACTCTCACTGTCATATGAATGAAACTGAGATACCTGGGCTTAACTCCAGGCATCATGCCTTGAAAACCCAGTGAACAGTATGAAAAGGCAAAAAGCCCCATTATATCTACTACTGTGGGCAAGAATCCCTTAGAAGTGGAGTAGCCACCATAGTCAACAAGAGTCTGAAATGCAGTACTAGGGTGCAAACTCAAAAACGACAGAATGATCTGTTTGTTTCCAAGGCAAACCATTCAATATCATGGTAATTCAAGTCTATACCCCAACCACTAATGTCAGAGAAGCTGAACAGTTCTATGAAGACCTGCAAGACCTTCTAAAACTAAAACCAAAAAATGATATCCTTTTCATCACAGGAGACTGAAATGCAAAGGTAGGAAATCAAGAGATACTTGGAGTAACAGGCAAGTTTGGTCTTGGAGTACAAAATGAAACAGATAAAAAAAGCTAACAGAGTTTTCCCAAAAGAACGCAGTAGTCATACCAAATACCCTCTTCCAACAACATAAGAGACAACTCTACACATGGACATCACCAGATAGTCAATGCTGAAATCAGACTAATTTATATTTTTTGCAGCCGAAGTTGGAGAAGCTCTACACAGTGAGCAAAAATGAGACCGGGAGCTGAGATCATGAACTACTTATTGCAAAATTCAGACCTAAATTTAAGAAAGTAGGGAAAATCACTACACCATTCAGATATGACCTAAATCAAATCCCTTACACTTATACAGTGGAAGTGACAAATAGATTTAAGGGATTAGATCTAATAGACAGAGTACCTGAAGAACTATGGGTGGAGATTCATAACACTTTACAGGAGGTGGTGATCAAAACCATCCCCAAGAAAAGGAAATGCAAAAAGGCAAAATGGTCGTCTAAAAAGGCCTTACAAATAGCTGAGAAAGAAGAGAAGTACAAGTCCAAGGAGAAAAGGAAAGATACACCCATCTGAATGCAGAGTTCCAAAGAATAGCAAGGAGAGATAAGAAGGCCTTCTTAAGTGAGGAAACAATAGAATGGAGACTAGAGATCTCTTCAAGAAAATTAAGACACACCAAGGGAACATTTCATGTAAAGATGGGCACAATAAAGGACAGAAACAGTATGGACCTAACAGAAACAGAAGATGTTAAAAAGAGGTCGCAAAAATACATAGAAAAACTGTACAAAAAAGATCTTCATGACTCAGATAACCACGATGGTGTGATCACTCACCTAGAGCCAGACATCCTGGAGTCCAAAGTCAAGTGGGTTTGAAAAAGCATTACTACCAGCAAAGCCAGTGGAGGTGATAGAATTCCAGCTGAGTTATTTCAAATCCTGAAAGATGATGCTGTGAAAGTGCTGCACTCAATATGCCAGCAAATTTGGAAAACTCAGCAGTGGCCACAGGACTGGAGAAGGTCAGTTTCCATTCCAATCCCAAAGAAAGGCAATGCCAGAGAATGCTCAAACTACTGCACAATTGCACTCCTTTCACACACTAGCAAAGTAATGCTCAAAATTCTCCAAGCCAGGCTTCAACAATACGTGAACTGAGACCTTCCAAATGTTCAAGCTGGTTTTAGGAAAGGCAGAAAAACCAGAGATCAAATTGCCAACATCTGTTAGATAACAGAAAAAGCAGATTCCAGAAAAACATCTACCTCTGTTTCATTGACTACACTAAAGCCTAAGACTGTGTGGATCACCACAAACTGTGGAAAATTCTTAAAGAGATGGGAATACCAGACCACCTTACCTGCCTCCTGAGAAATCTGTATGCAAGTCAAGAAGCAAAAGTGAGATCCGGACATGGAACAACAGCCTGGTTCCAAATCAGGAAAGGACTACGTCAAGGCTGTATACTGTCACTCTGCTTATTTAACTTCTATGCAGAGTACATCATGAGAAATGTCAGGCTGGATGAAGCACAAGCTGGAATCAAGACTGCTGGGAGAAATATCAATAACCTCAGATAGGCAGATGACACCACCCTTATGGCAGAAAGTGAAGAAGAACTAAAGAGCCTTTTGATGAAAGTGAAAGAGAGTGGAAAAGTTGGCTTAAAACTCAACATTCACAAAACTCCTAATCATGGCATCTGGTCCCATCACTTCATGGCAAATAGATGGGGAAACAATGGAAACAGTGACAGACTTTATTTTTTAGGCTATAAAAAATCACTGCAGGGGTACTCTTTTACCCCCTTCTGGTGCCTATGTCAGAAGCTTTCTCTATCTCCTTTACACTTTAATAAAACTTAAAAAAAAAAAAAATCACTGCAGATGTTGACTGCAGCCCTGCAATTAAAGGATGCTTTCTCCTTAGAAGAAAAAGTATGACAAACCTAGACAGCATGATAAAAAGTAGAGACATCACTTCATCAACAAAGGTCCATCTAGTCAAGGCTATGGTTTTTCTATTAGTCATGTATAGATGTGAGAGTTGGACCATAAAGAAGGCTGGGCGCTAAAGATTTGATGCTTTTGAACTGTGATGTTGGAGAAAACTCTTGAGAGTCCCTTGGACTGCAAGGAGATCAAACCAGCTGATCTTAAATCAATCTTGAATATTCACTGGAAGGACTGATGCTGAAGCTGAAGCTTCAATACTTTGGTCACCTGATGTGAAGTGCCGACTCACTGGAAAAGGCCCTGATGCTGGGAAAGACTGAGGGCAGAGGAGAAGGGGACAACAGAGGGTGATGGCTGGATGGCATCACTGACTCGATGGACATGAGTCTGAGCAAACTCTGGGAGTTGGTGATGGACAAGGAGGCCTGGCGTGCTGCAGTCCATGGGGTCACAGAGAGTCAGATACGACTGAGTGACTGAAGAACAACAAATCCAGGCAACCCCTTCACCTTTCTGAGCCCATTTCCCCATCTATAAAACAAGGACCCAGTGTTTCCAGGGTACAGAGGACACGCTAAGGATCCTTCTCCTGTAGCCATTACTGCATGTGCCTTCAGAGCTTCCAGATCCCAGAAGAGCAAGGAACCCACTGACACGTGAAGGAGGCAGCCAGGCCGGGGTCCTCACACCTAAGACGGCCTAGTGGTCACAGTATCACAGAAGGGCACTCAGAGCCCTTATCCTGGACACGACTTATCCTGAACTCCCCAACCTCCAGAACATGCTAGCCTTCTCCCTAGGGGTGTCTGAGACGGTTTCCCTCAAGATCGGTCCCCACCCTGCAAGAGACAGAAAAGTTGACCACAGAGATGCTGGGCAGGGCTTCAAATAACACTGAATCTCAGAGACATTATTCCATTTCTTTTCCCTGCTTTCTCCATCTAGAATGGTCACAGTTCAATACTGGCCTTAACACTTCTCTCAACTAGCTCATCTCCTCTTTTAAGAGGACGCCTCAGGTCCAAAGCCTGCAGTAGGTCAAGAACCAGCCAGAACTTGCTGGCACTGCATTCATTCTGTTTATACTTTCCTCCACAGAAAGCTGACGGTGCTGCCGCACTGGCTTTCCATTCTCAGTGGTGACAACGGGCTCATTACTAGTTTTCTTTCAAACTGGGCTTTTTTTTTTTTAAAGCAGGTCAATTTGAAGAAAAACGTTACTATCACAAATATGGACAGTGGTAAAGATCATGAAGTGGGTATGGAAATGACTGATTTCTGAAGCAGTACCTTAGGCTCTGCCATTTTTCCTACTAACAACATCCTACCTCAGCCTCCTCAGCCCACCTCTGCCACTCCCCTCCCTCTCAGTGACTCTTCTAAGCACAACTCAGACAGTTCCTCCACTCTACCTTGGACATTCTCACACGTGGTTTGGTGACTCATTTCAAGTCCTTATTTATATTTCCTCACAAACAGGATGAAAGACTCCTCAGGGGTAGGCTCTGTCACTATTTGGTGCTGCTTTCAGAGTTCTAACAGAGCAGCAATCCAGCAAACACCACTTAACCTGCTAAAGGCATTATTCGCCGGCCTAGCCAACTTGAAGATTTTAATGCACAACGGAACTTGCCTCCAAAAAGCCAACTCCAAAGGTACATGTTACAGGGGAGTTGGAAGCACCCGACAAGTAATAGGAACCTAGGGGGAAAAAATACATCAGGGGTTTGGCAGATCCCAATCTCACATGAACCACAGAGAAGAAAGTCGATGCCAGTGAAGTGACAGCCTTCCTAAGCTTCCTGAGCTGAACAGAGATGGCAGTCCTGACTTCCCCCGAAAGGGAAAACTTGTGTCCTCTGAGAAAAAGATAAACGGAAGCCACTAAGGAAGAGAATGACTAGGATGCTCACTGAAAAAGCACAGCCAAAAGGAAAACAGCCAAAGGAACTGGGGATATTTTAGTCTGGAGGAGAAACAACTGAATAACTCAGGACTGATTATGCAAAGGCTATGCCTCTAAGCAAAATAAGCATTAGACCTATTCTCTCTGGCTCTGGGGAGTATCAGAAAGCCTTTTCCACCTTGCCCCAAATAAATAAAGCAGGAAGTGGGAGACAAATTTCAGTTTAATACATGATCTTAACAGAGTTGTACACTGGCAGACTGAGTTGCCTTCTAAAAATGTAAGCTGTCACAGGAATGTCAACTGGAAAATCTAGTGAAGATATTCATTTGATTCAACAACTAGTCTTCTGCTAAGCCCTGGATATATCCATCCAGCCTCATATAGGGGTTTGGACTAGGTAATCACTAAAGGTTATTCTCAGCCTAACTATGACTCCATCTGAATTCTCAGGATCAACTACCATCAATGCCCCTTTACAGAAAATCATACTCATGGTACAGCCATTTTCTCTTTCCACACAGGCAAACCTAAGGGGAGCGGCCGTGGGGCGCTTGTGAAGGAACATTAACGGAGAACACTCACTTCTCAGAGTAGCAGAGCCAGGAGTTCTAAGGTCTGCAACAACTCTTGATCCCACAGCCCTCAGCTCTGTCTTCTGGTAAGGACATATCCTCTCCTAAGCCCAGAATGAAGTGAAGTGAAATGAAAGTCACTCAATCGTGTCCAACTCTGCGACTCTGGACTATAGAGTCCGTGGAATTCTCCAGGCCAGAATACTGGAGTGGGTAGCCTTTCCCTTCTCCAGGGGATCTTCCCAACCCAGGTCTCCTGCATTGCAGGTGGATTCTTTACCAGCTCAGCCACAAGGGAAGCCCAAGAATACCGTAGTGGGTAGCCTATCCATTCTCCAACAGATCTTCCTGACCGAGGAATCGAACCGGGGTCTTCTGCATTTCAGGCAGATTCTTTACCAACTGAGCGTTAGCATTTTCCTCTTCTCACTGAGCGACTGAACTGAACTGAACTGACTGGGAGCAGCAGCGCCCAGGGCTGGCGACCCATTCCATCCCAAGACATACCCAAGATCCTGAAGAAAGCTGATAAGTCAGAGTTCTGGGGAGACCCGCAGCCCTTACCTTCTACTGAAGGGGAGAAGATGATGAGATTGTCATAGAGAAACTCCCCGTACTTAATGAGAGACAGGCTGGGGTCATCTGCGGTCTTGAATGTGAGTGCAAAGCCGCGATCTGGAAAAAGAGAACGAGGGAGCTGAGGCAGATAGGAGGCAAAGAGAAACCCCCACTGCAGAGACCACGACCGTCCTGCCCCCGTACCCCCACCAGCCCCCTGGCGGCAGGTCGGACCCTGAAGGCGAGCTCGGGTGGGACAAAGAGGGGTCGGTGTCTCGGGGCTCAGGGACCTTTCTACCGCATCGGGCCCCAGTCTCACCCTTCAGGCTCCGGAAGAAAAGCGAATGCGTCTCCCGGAGGTTGAGGTTGTCAAGCAGTACCAAGGTGCGGGGACCGCTGGCGCCGGCCAGGCCAAGCAGAGTCAGCAGCAGCAGGCACCAGCCGGACCACACACGGGCAGCGCGAGGCGCCATCTTCCTGCTCCAAAGAAACCGGGCGCCTGGGCACCGGAAGTGCCCTTTCCACGGTCGCCCAATCGCGGCTCGTTGTCTTGGAGTATCACCCGGAAGTGTTTCGAGAACGCCGAAGCCGGCACGCGAGGCGCCATCTTCCTGCTCCAAAGAAACCGGGCGCCTGGGCACCGGAAGTGCCCTTTCCACGGTCGCCCAATCGCGGCTCGTTGTCTTGGAGTATCACCCGGAAGTGTTTCGAGAACGCCGAAGCCGGCCGTCCGGAGCCGCTGCTTGGACGGCGAAGCGCGAGGAGCCCGGCGGAAGTGTCCCTGTTGGAGGCGTATTCTCGGCACACTATTGGTGAAAGCGGCGCGCGGTCCCGCCTCCCCCAGAGGAAAAGGCTCAATCCTAGAGAGACAGCTCTGCGGCCTCGGCCAATCAGTAGGGCTGAGAGCCCTTGGGTTCCGCCCGTTGCCGGGTCCCGCCGGAGTCCCGCCCGGGTCCCCGCCTGAGTCCCCGCCGGCTCCTGTCTCCTCATCCGATTGGCCCTGGTTTGGGCCGCGGCGTCCCGGTCAGGGTCCGGGCCGGAGGTTAGCTGGCCCGGGACAGCTTCTACTGGAGCCAGGCCCCACCTCCACTGTCTCCAGGGAGGAGGTGGTTGGAAAAAGGCCGGGGACGGGTCGCGGGCGTGAGGACTACAGGAAGAGGGCCAGAATCTCTCCCGCTGCTCACGGGCGCAGGGCCGGCCCACCTGTCGCGAGGCAGTGTGGCCTGGGCGAACATTCAGAACCTCTAGCTGGGCGCGTGCTCCCATCATCCCTGTAACCTGGGCGCTTCTCCCGTTTTCAGGCTGCTTCTCCTGGTGGCTCAGAGGATAGAGTGTGCCTGCAGTGCAGGAGACTTGGGTTCGATCCCTGGGTCGGGAAGATTCCCCTGGAGAAGGAAATTGCAACTCACTCCAGTATTCTTGCCTGGAGACTTCCATGGACAGAAGAGCCTGGCGGGCTGCAGTCCATGGAGTCGCAAAGAGTTGGACACGGCGGAGCGACTTCAGTTGCTCAGTCGTGTCCGACTCTTTGCGACCCCATCAATCGCAGCCCGCCAGGCCTCCCTGT
>SJYC01101906.1:0-13171 GCA_006408675.1 Madoqua kirkii
AAGAGTCAGAGCCTCTGGGCCCCCAAACGCTGACTTCTTCCTCTTCCAGGAAGTCCTCCCTGACCAGCTCCATGATGTCTCCATTCTCTGACCGCCCCAGCCATTAGGGGCTGGACTCTTACCCCTGTTCCTTGGGTCTGCTCTTTATACATAAACTGGTTGTCCTGCCAGTATTATTGCCTCAAAGGCAGAGAGCTCCTGACCCAAAGATTTCACACCCAAGACCCTCAGGGCCCACTCCTGACATAACCAGCTCCAGGCCCTTGTCCACAGGACAAGCTAGAGCCGTGGGGGTTAAATGAATGCTGCAGATGAGTATTAGCGAAACCAAATAAAGTCCCTCGGGGGCCTGATACTCAAAATGGGCTGGAGGAAACACTTTCCAGGACAGAAAGGGCTAGAGCCTGCTCCTCGGTCTTCCTCCGGGGCTGCGTCTCCCTGCCAACTGGGATGGGGGGACAGCACCACAGGCCTCCTGCCAGCTCACGGGCCAGCTCCTTCAGGTCCATCCACTTCCTTGTCACCGCGTCCTGGGCTCCCCCTTTGCTAGGGTCATTCACCTCCCAGCTCAGGCGTCCCCAAGGCCCAGGAGCCGGGCCACATGGCCAAAGGAGAGCTTCGAGTGAGTGAACGGAGCTCCACCTGCCGCACCCATCACCTGTGATACTGCCTGACCCACCTGCCCTGTCTGTGGAAGAACTGTCTTCCACAAAACAGATCCCTGGTGCCAAAAAGTTTGGGGACCTCTGTGCATAGCTCACAGCCTGAACCTCTCCCAGCCTCGGCTTGCACACCTGCTGTGTGAGGAAGCAGTGAGCCCAACTCACCGAGGGCAGGCAGGGGAAGTGCCTACCCACCCAGTACCTGGCACACAGCAAAGCCCTGTAAACCGGGCCAACGATGTGAACACCGTCATCATTACGACGTGGATTTTATAGTATTTACGGGCTTCTCTGGTGACTCAGAGGGTAAAGCGTCCGCCTCCAATGCAGGAGACCTGGGTTCAATCCCTGGGTCGGGAAGATCCCCTGAAGAAGAAAATGACTACCCACTCCAGTATTCTGGCCTGGAGAATCCTACGGACAGTGGATCCTGGTGGGCTACAGTCCCTGGGGTCACAAAGAGTCGGACACGACTGAGGGACTGACCCTTATAGTGAGTCCTAGGAAGTCTGAGCTCCCTGGCAGCGCAGGGTATTTGACAGATAGCGGTGGGATGGAACATTCTAGAATGTCAAACAGAAGCCAAAAATTCCCAGGAAGTTAAAAAACTCTTGCTAAGGACTGCCTAGTTTGGGGTGTGGTTGCTCTGGTGACAGATGGGCTCTAACGTGGAAAAGAGATGTAGAAAATGCAGAGCGGGGGGAAGGGACTTCCCCGTAAAGCTTGGGTGATACATTGCCACTCTAAGTCAGCCTTAGGCGGGGACCCAGCCTGCGGCCCCCAGTGCAAGGCCGTGGGCCAGAACGCTGACCCCGGGATCAGACTGCGGGAGTCAAATCCCAGCTCCGCTTTAAAAGCTGTGTGACCTCGGGGAATTTCCTCACCCTCTCTGGGCCTCAGTTTCCTCAACTGTCTGTCAAGTGAGGGTGATGGAGGTGCCTGCCTTGCCGGGTGGTTGCGAGGAGGAAACAGAACTGTGGGGGGGGCGGGGGCACGGTGCAGCAGGCTGGGCTCCTCCTGCGGGTGGGGCCAGCCCACCTGTCTCCTTGCGCAGGTTCTGCTCCAGTGTGGACAGCTTCACGTCATATGAATTGCGCATGGCGGTGATGTCCTCCTCCAGCCGGGCCCTGGACTCCTGCTCCGCCTCGTAGTCGGCCCTCAGCCGGGCCAGGCGTGCCTCGTACTCCTGGAGAGGTGAGCGGGGGACAGAGGGGAGCACTCTATCACCGCTTCCCATCCCGCTTTTGGGATGCCTCCTCTGTCTCACAATCCAGGAAACGCAGCTGAGCCCGAGGAACAGAATTAGGATGATCTGCATGACACTGGGGGGATTCCTGGCTGGAGAAGACCCTTCTGAACGTTTGTCTAAGCGTGGTTTGACATGCTAGTAACACATGTGTGCACGCTAAGTCTCTTCAGTCGTGTCCAGGTCTTTGCGACCCCGTGGACTGCAGCCCACCAGACTTCTCTGTCCGTGGGATTCTCCAGGCCAGAGTACTGGAGTGGGCTGCCATTTCCTCCTCCAGGACATCTTCCCGATCCAGGGATCAAACCCATGTCTCTTACGTCTCCTGCATTGGCAAGCGGGCTCTTTACTGCTAGCGCCGCTTGGGAAGCCCATATATGTGTCTAAATCTAATTTTTCCACAAAGCAATAGATCACAAACACCTTTCTGCATCAACAAATATGGTTTAACCTAACGGTCCTCAACCCATTGAAGAGAAAATAAATCACTATACCTCTGCTTAGCCATCCGTCTTCCCCATCACCACCAGTTCCTGCCCAGACCTGGTTCCCCACTTCTACTCTTGAGAAGGACCTTCCTCCACGGGGCAGCTGTGTGTGGATGGATCACCCTTCAGTGGCTTCCCACGGTTGAGGATAAAATCTGCTTCCTCCAGTCGACCTCCAGTTCCCAGTGAGCCGGAGAGCCCACCCCATCTTTGTCACACTTGGGCACTGAAGCCCCTTTCCACTCCTAGACACACCCACTCCCCCGACCCCCACCAGCCTCAGGACCTCTGCCCTCGCTCCAAGGCAAGTTCACCCCTTTGGGCCTCAGCTCAGTGGCACTCGCTCCAAGAGGCCTTCCGCGAGCACCCTCTCGGAGGATGCCCGCTGCCACGCTGGCACTTGGCTTACTTCTCAGCCTTTAAGAGTCAGAGCCTCTGGGCCCCCAAACGCTGACTTCTTCCTCTTCCAGGAAGTCCTCCCTGACCAGCTCCATGATGTCTCCATTCTCTGACCGCCCCAGCCATTAGGGGCTGGACTCTTACCCCTGTTCCTTGGGTCTGCTCTTTATACATAAACTGGTTGTCCTGCCAGTATTATTGCCTCAAAGGCAGAGAGCTCCTGACCCAAAGATTTCACACCCAAGACCCTCAGGGCCCACTCCTGACATAACCAGCTCCAGGCCCTTGTCCACAGGACAAGCTAGAGCCGTGGGGGTTAAATGAATGCTGCAGATGAGTATTAGCGAAACCAAATAAAGTCCCTCGGGGGCCTGATACTCAAAATGGGCTGGAGGAAACACTTTCCAGGACAGAAAGGGCTAGAGCCTGCTCCTCGGTCTTCCTCCGGGGCTGCGTCTCCCTGCCAACTGGGATGGGGGACAGCACCACAGGCCTCCTGCCAGCTCACGGGCCAGCTCCTTCAGGTCCATCCACTTCCTTGTCACCGCGTCCTGGGCTCCCCCTTTGCTAGGGTCATTCACCTCCCAGCTCAGGCGTCCCCAAGGCCCAGGAGCCGGGCCACATGGCCGAAGGAGAGCTTCGAGTGAGTGAACGGAGCTCCACCTGCCGCACCTGGGGGACAGCACCACAGGCCTCCTGCCAGCTCACGGGCCAGCTCCTTCAGGTCCATCCACTTCCTTGTCACCGCGTCCTGGGCTCCCCCTTTGCTAGGGTCATTCACCTCCCAGCTCAGGCGTCCCCAAGGCCCAGGAGCCGGGCCACATGGCCAAAGGAGAGCTTCGAGTGAGTGAACGGAGCTCCACCTGCCGCACCCATCACCTGTGATACTGCCTGACCCACCTGCCCTGTCTGTGGAAGAACTGTCTTCCACAAAACAGATCCCTGGTGCCAAAAAGTTTGGGGACCTCTGTGCATAGCTCACAGCCTGAACCTCTCCCAGCCTCGGCTTGCACACCTGCTGTGTGAGGAAGCAGTGAGCCCAACTCACCGAGGGCAGGCAGGGGAAGTGCCTACCCACCCAGTACCTGGCACACAGCAAAGCCCTGTAAACCGGGCCAACGATGTGAACACCGTCATCGTTACGACGTGGATTTTATAGTATTTACGGGCTTCTCTGGTGACTCAGAGGGTAAAGCGTCCGCCTCCAATGCAGGAGACCTGGGTTCAATCCCTGGGTCGGGAAGATCCCCTGGAGAAGAAAATGACTACCCACTCCAGTATTCTGGCCTGGAGAATCCTACGGACAGTGGATCCTGGTGGGCTACAGTCCCTGGGGTCACAAAGAGTCGGACACGACTGAGGGACTAACCCTTATAGTGAGTCCTAGGAAGTCTGAGCTCCCTGGCAGCGCAGGGTATTTGACAGATAGCGGTGGGATGGAACATTCTAGAATGTCAAACAGAAGCCAAAAATTCCCAGAAAGTTAAAAAACTCTTGCTAAGGACTGCCTAGTTTGGGGTGTGGTTGCTCTGGTGACAGATGGGCTCTAACGTGGAAAAGAGATGTAGAAAATGCAGAGCGGGGGGAAGGGACTTCCCCGTAAAGCTTGGGTGATACATTGCCACTCTAAGTCAGCCTTAGGCGGGGACCCAGCCTGCGGCCCCCAGTGCAAGGCCGTGGGCCAGAACGCTGACCCCGGGATCAGACTGCGGGAGTCAAATCCCAGCTCCGCTTTAAAAGCTGTGTGACCTCGGGGAATTTCCTCACCCTCTCTGGGCCTCAGTTTCCTCAACTGTCTGTCAAGTGAGGGTGATGGAGGTGCCTGCCTTGCCGGGTGGTTGCGAGGAGGAAACAGAACTGTGGGGGGGGCGGGGGCACGGTGCAGCAGGCTGGGCTCCTCCTGCGGGTGGGGCCAGCCCACCTGTCTCCTTGCGCAGGTTCTGCTCCAGTGTGGACAGCTTCACGTCATATGAATTGCGCATGGCGGTGATGTCCTCCTCCAGCCGGGCCCTGGACTCCTGCTCCGCCTCGTAGTCGGCCCTCAGCCGGGCCAGGCGTGCCTCGTACTCCTGGAGAGGTGAGCGGGGGACAGAGGGGAGCACTCTATCACCGCTTCCCATCCCGCTTTTGGGATGCCTCCTCTGTCTCACAATCCAGGAAACGCAGCTGAGCCCGAGGAACAGAATTAGGATGATCTGCATGACACTGGGGGATTCCTGGCTGGAGAAGACCCTTCTGAACGTTTGTCTAAGCGTGGTTTGACATGCTAGTAACACATGTGTGCACGCTAAGTCTCTTCAGTCGTGTCCAGGTCTTTGCGACCCCGTGGACTGCAGCCCACCAGACTTCTCTGTCCGTGGGATTCTCCAGGCCAGAGTACTGGAGTGGGCTGCCATTTCCTCCTCCAGGACATCTTCCCGATCCAGGGATCAAACCCATGTCTCTTACGTCTCCTGCATTGGCAAGCGGGCTCTTTACTGCTAGCGCCGCTTGGGAAGCCCATATATGTGTCTAAATCTAATTTTTCCACAAAGCAATAGATCACAAACACCTTTCTGCATCAACAAATATGGTTTAACCTAACGGTCCTCAACCCATTGAAGAGAAAATAAATCACTATACCTCTGCTTAGCCATCCGTCTTCCCCATCACCACCAGTTCCTGCCCAGACCTGGTTCCCCACTTCTACTCTTGAGAAGGACCTTCCTCCACGGGGCAGCTGTGTGTGGATGGATCACCCTTCAGTGGCTTCCCACGGTTGAGGATAAAATCTGCTTCCTCCAGTCGACCTCCAGTTCCCAGTGAGCCGGAGAGCCCACCCCATCTTTGTCACACTTGGGCACTGAAGCCCCTTTCCACTCCTAGACACACCCACTCCCCCGACCCCCACCAGCCTCAGGACCTCTGCCCTCGCTCCAAGGCAAGTTCACCCCTTTGGGCCTCAGCTCAGTGGCACTCGCTCCAAGAGGCCTTCCGCGAGCACCCTCTCGGAGGATGCCCGCTGCCACGCTGGCACTTGGCTTACTTCTCAGCCCGGGTCAGAAGTTCCACCACTCTCCACGCTTGTCTGATAATAGGTGAACCGCCCGGCTCCCTGGCCAGAGGGCAAACACTGTGCCATCTTGTAGACGTGATGCCGGGCACAGAGGGGCACCTCTGAATGCTGTGCCACCGAGTCGGCAAGTGCGTGAAGCAGAACATCTGGGCAGACTGTCCAGGCGTCTGGTGCATGCCCTCCAGGGAGGCCAGGCCTTTGTGAACTCACAACACCCTGTGGCCTTCTGGACAGGGTGGCCCTGCAGCGGCAGTGAGCTGGGGGCGGGACGAGGTTAGAGGTGGGAGCCCCTGTGCACGCCCACCTGACCCCCAGGAAGTATGAGACCAGCACAGACCCCCAGCATGGCACAGCCAGCCAGCCCAGGCTCCCAGGGCGGGAGACGAGACAGACCATCATGAAGACCTAGCGGTTTCCGCAGCTTGGCCGAGGTGCCGCTGACCTGCCACTGAGACCCAGGGAGGGCCCGGCCTGCCCAGAACCACATGCAGCTCCTGGCAGCCCCCTGAGACCTGCAGCCCTCACCCCGCCTGCCTTCTCCTGCCCAGAGGTCCCCCGGCCGGCACTTCAGCCCTGACCCCAGTCCAACCCGGGCCTCAGCCCAGCGGCATCTCAGCCGAGCAAGACCTGACTGGAGACACACACACTTATCTGCACACACGCACACGCCATTCTCATGTGTAAACATGTGACCCCCAAATTACAGGAGGCGCTCGAAGTGGGGAGTGCCCCTTTCCGGTCTCTCCATCTTCCCTCCCCTCAATGCTCCTCTCCTGCCTTTCCCCGTCCATCCCTTCACAGAGGAGGAGCCGGAGAAGGGGCATAGAGGAGGAGACAGCTGGATGGCATCACCGACTCCATGGACATGAGTCTGAGTGAACTCTGGGAGCTGGTGGTGCACAGGGAGGCCTGGCGTGCTGCAGTCCAAGGGGTTGCAAAAAGTCGGACACGACTGAGCAACTGAACTGAACTGATGACAAAAGGTTTTACCAACATCAAACCACTTAATCCTTGTTGCACAGTTATAGAGATTTCAAAATGTTTTTTGATCTGTACAGCAAAGCAATTCAGTATATTTGCAGATTACACTCCTGAAGAGTCACCCTCCCCCAACATCCTCTTTTTAAGATTGTTTGGGTTTTTTTGATGTGGGCCACTTTTTAAAGTTCTTATTGAATTTGTTACAATATTGTTTCTGTTTTATGTTTTGGTTTGGGTTTTTTGGCCATGAGGCAGGTGGGATCCCAGCTCCCCAATAGAGGATGAAACCTGTGTCCCAGGGATTGGAAGGTGAAGTCTCACCGCCAGGGAGGTCCCTCTGGCATCCTGCTGGGGCATCATCCACCGCCAGCCACAGGAAGACTCTGCTCCGTCAGTTTCTGCCCCTCCCCCACACTGGACTGCCCCCAGTCCCAGATCTTTCCTCCCAGTCCCTAAAGCATGCTCTGCTACTTCCAATCGTTATTATTATTGTTTGGCCATGCCATGCAGTCTGCGAGATCCAGGGCCCTGGCCAGGGTCTGGACCAGGAACCACCTCCCTCCAAGAGGTGGAAGCACAGAGTTCCAGGGACCACCAGGACATTGCCATGCTACATCCGGCATTAAAAACAGCGCCGCCCGCCTTGGCCCCACACTCGCCTCCAGCTGCAGCGCCTAGCGGGGGTGCAGAAGATGCCGGTGGCTGGCTGAACTGCGCAGGCGGGGCGGAGACAGCAAACCCAGCAACTCCCCCAGGCCCGGCTGGCACCTTTTACACCACCCAGCGTCTTCCAGCAGCAGCAAAGCTGCTTTCTACCCACTCCCAGAGATGAGGAAGGGCTTCCCTGGTGGCTCAGATGGTAAAGAACCCGCCCATAATGCCTGCGTGTCTAGTCGCTCGGTCATGTTTCTCTGAAACCCCACGGACTGCAGCCCATCCAGCTCCTCTGTAAATGGAATTTCCCAGGCAAGAATGCTGGAGTGGGCTGCCGGTTCCTCCAGGGGATCTTCCCGACCTGGGGATTGAACCGGCGTCTCCTGCATTGGCAAGCAGATTCTTGACGCGGTAGCACCCGCTCCACCGACAGCCAGGCCAGAAGAGCAGCGCATCTCCCCAAGACCGCTAGGGGGCGGCGGTGCCCTGCTTCTCACGCTGCCGGGACTCCTGTCTCTTATACACATCTCATCCCCAAAGACCCCCTTCTCCCAGGGCCCTCAGGAGCTGGGCCCAGGGCTCCAGGGCCAGCCTGACGCCGACTCCGCCCCAGGGGCAGCAGGGGAGCAGGTAGAGTGAGCGGCTGAGCCCCCAGAGCCTTCACGGGGGTCCCACTGGGGGCTACTGGGGGCTACATCCAGGCTCCTACTTCAACAGTACAAGCCCCGCCCGTGATGGGCAGCTGGGGGTTCTTCGGTGGATGACCTCCGGCCCTCCAGCCCACAGCACAGAGATCCCCCCAGGCCTCACCCGGTCTGCCTCCCAGAGGCTGGGCCCCAGGCCGCCACAGCCTGCCCGGGGGCATCCCGGGGCCCCAGGACTGAGCCCGTCCGAGGTCACAGTTGAGCGGCAGAGGCCCCACTGCAGACACGCTCCGTCCCTAGTCCCTGCTGAGCTGGCCTTCCCACCAGGGAAGAGCCCGCCGCCTGCAGGGGCCACTGAATGTCAAGCCCCACCCCATGCTGTGGTCTCGGGATGTGAACCCCCAGAAACCAAGAGCCTGGGGGCGGGGCAGAGCTGAGGGAAGGGGTGGGAGGCTCTGGGTGTCTGGCCCTGTGCGTGCCTCTGGGGTCAGCTCCGCGCCTGCCAATCAGCTGTGAGCGGGAGAACTCAGGGCCCCAGGGTGACAGCTCTTTTCTGGGAGGCCACACGTGCCGCTGGGGGCGCCCCGTGGCCCACCCAAGGATGCTCCAATCTCAGCCCCCAGCCCTCCCCCTCTGGCCTGCTCGGTGAGGCGCCCGCCAGCCCCACTGCCAGGGGCGGCCCCTCCCCGGCCATAGCTCCACCGCCAGCCCTTCGAGAAGGACGGCAGACGGCGGAGGGCCTGGCAGACTCTTCTCGCCACACCAGCACTCACGGGACGGACTGTGCTCCGGTGGTGGGAGCCCGGTTCAAGTCCTGGCTCAGATTCGCCCCGGCTGTGTGGCCTTGGGCAAGCCCCCCAGGGGAGGGCGGCGGGGAGGCAGCCTCGTCCTGGAGCCCCACCTCCTGCGGGGCCCACCTGCCCGCCCCGCGCCTCACCTCCCGGATCAGCTGCTTCTCAGCCTCCATGTCGTGCTGCATCACAGGTGGAGACAACGGCTTTTCCTCAATCGGGATAGGGCTTGGGCGCACCTGACTGTTCAGCAGAGCTGGGAGGAAAGCAGAAACGAGGGCCTCTGACCAAGGTGCGTGTGGTCTGCCGGAACTAAGCGTGCGCGCGCATGTATGCTGAGTCCTCGCTGACTCTGCGACCCCAGGGACTGTAGCCCGCAGGCTCCTCTGTCCACGGGATTTCTCAGGCAAGAATCCTAGAGTGGGTTGCCATTTCCTTTTCCAGGGGGTTTTCCTGGATCGAGGATCAAATCCGAGACTCTTGCGTTGGCAAGCAGACTTTTTTCCCACTGAGCCACCTGGGACGTCCCTTGAAGCTAAGCAGAAAACCACAGAATGAGAACCATGTGCTCATATAACAAGACCTCAGCACTGAGCTTATTTTGAGCGCATCTTGATGTAAAATGCGCCAGCGTGCTCGTCCAGCAAATCTTTCCTGAGCACCTGGGGGTTTGGCACTGAACACAACAGACAGGACTCCACACACACATCCCTTCCATCTGGGGAAGAAAGGCCAGCAAGAGGCAAAGCGATCCTTCTGAAGGAGAGAAAGCAAGCAGGGAGGGTGCAGAGAAGACCAGGCAGAAGGGCTGTAATTTAAATCCTGTGGACAGGAGAGTCCTCTTGGACAAGGTGTGCGGAAAGCAGGGATCTGAAGGAAGGGAGGGAGAGGGTCAGGCAGAGATTCCAGGGACAGACAGAGGGAGTGGTCAGTGCAAAGGCCCTGTGGCCGGCAGGGGGCCGGGACTGTTGTAGGAACAGCCGGGAGGCCACTGAAACTGCAGCAGAGTGAGCGAGCGAGAGTGAGAGCCACAGGCATGGCAGAGGGGAACCTGCCGGCCCTGGCGAGGACTCTGGCTTCAAGCCTGGGTTCCACTGGGCCATTGGAGGGCTTGGGCAGGGCAGGACTCTCGTCTGAACAGGAGCTCCCTGGCTGCCACATGGAGAATGCACTGGGGGTACCAAAAGCACAAGCCAGGAGACCTGCTGGGTGGGGGGCATGGGCAGGGCTCTGCAGTAATTCAGGTGAGAAATGCTAGCAGCTCAGGCCATGGGGTTGCAGTGGACAGAGTCTGGACCTGCTCCAAAGGTTCAGTTCAGTTCAGTTGCTCAGTTCTGTCCAACTCTTTGCGACCCCATGGACTGCAGTATGCCAGGCCTCCCTGTCCATCACCAACTCCTGGAGCTTGCTCAAAGTCATGTCCATAGAGTCAGTGATGCCATCAGCTAAAGGTTTAGACATTGTTCTAAAGGTAGATACAGCAAAAGCAAGAGGACAAAAGTGAGAAGCCAAGGATGATGACACCAAGGTTTCTGGCTTGAACATCTGGAAGGAGAGGGGTGCCACCAGCTGGGTGAGGACAGCTGCAGGACTGGGGAAGATTCAGGGCTCAGTGTCCCATACATTAGGTTTGGAGTGATAATTACATAGATGGCAGGATGTTCAAGACTGGAATTCAGAGGACATGGTGTATCGATCAGGTTCATTGTGATGATGTTTTAACACCCTGGGGCGGAGAAAGCAATGGCACCCCACTCCAGTACTGTTGCCTGGAAACTCCCATGGATGGAGGAGCCTGGTGGGCTGCAGTCCATGGGGTCGCTGAGTCAGACGTGACTGAGTGACGTCACTTTCACTTTTCACTTTCGTGCATTGGAGAAGGAAATGGCAACCCACTCCAGTGTTCTTGCCTGGAATTCTCAGGCGAGCCTGGTGGGCTGCCATCTATGGGTTGCGCAGAGTCGGACACGACTGAAGTGACTTAGCAGCAGCAGCCAACACCCTGGGGGGCTTGATGGCCTGGAAGGGACAGTCCTCCCAGGGTCAGCCAATTCCTAGGGGGAGTCAACCGCTTTTGGAGGAGCCCACCTTTCATACGCAAACCAACCAACCTCACGTCCACAGCTGCTTCTAACTCTCCCACCGGAAGCCAGTATTTCCTCTGCCTGAAATCAACTAGGGCCAGCACCAGGCAAGCAAGGACAGCATTACGCCCTGATCCCGCCAGGCTTCCTCAAACTAGTCAGTCCTGGGCCCTTTCTCCTTCCTGCTGTGTCTTTCCACCAAAACTTCGATCACGGCTCTGGCTCAAGCTGCCCCTGGCTCCTCTGCAGGTTGACCCTCCCTGGTGCTTCCTCCCCACCCCCGCAGCCCTGGGTGGCCTGCCTCTCATCGCTGGGGTAGCCGAGTAATGTTAACACTTTCTTGCGATGACACTGACCTCTCTGTGTCACCAGTCAGCTGTATAAATTAAGACCTGGGCACACATCACACAGCCAGGATAGAGGTCCACGTGTAAGACTCGTGAGTGGGGAGGTGGTGGTTAAAGCTGGGAGACCAGAGGAGCCAGTGGAGGCAGAGAAGAGGCTGGAGGACCGGCCCCAGGACAACCTGACGTCAGGAAGATGGGGAGACGCGTCCCAAGGGGCCTGAGGAGGAGCGGCTGGAGGGGCAGGGGGACTGGGGTGAGGGTGTCCAGGAAGCAAGGGCTTCAAGGACGAGGGGGGATTGTCTGAATCAACGGATGCGGAGGGCAGGTGGGGCCTCCGGAGGACCGATCGCTGGATTTTATCACCAGGAGGCACGGGTTTGATTCTCGATCTGGGAAGATCCCACATGCCGCAGAGCAACTGAGCCTGTGAACCACGACTGCTGGGCCCTAACACTGCAACTACTGAAGCCCGTGTGCCCCGGAGCCCGCTACATGAGAGAAGCCACTGCCGTGAGAAGCCTGCGACCACTACAGAATGGACAACTGGGAACAGCCCACGCAGCGACGAAGGCCCCGTGCAGCCAGAAACAGAGAAATTGATGATCTTCCTAAAAAGCCAGGAGGCGGCTTCAGCGGGATGGGAGCACGGGGCCTGCTGAACTAGGGGCAAGGTGGCGGGCCGGTGAAAACAAACCAGTGTTTCCCGTGTTGCTAAAAAGGGGAGGGAGAAATACACTGGTGACCAGAGGGAGGGCTAGGGCCAAGAGGGCGCCAGCTTACAGGGCATGCTGGGTGATGGGGACACCTGGCACTCTGGGTCAGACACCCCTGGCTGGGCTTGAGGCCCAACTCTATAAAGTCAAAGCATCAGGTACACTCTGTGGAGCCTTACGGGACAAGTTCCGGGCTAAGCCCACATGTGAACCATCTCATGCAGTCCTCCCAACTGCCCACAGCCATCACAAGGCGGGTGACCCATTTCACAAATGAGGACACTGAGGTTCGGGGCCGTCTAAGTCACTTCCCCGAGGAGCCAGAATGTGAGGCAGCAGTTACTGTCCGGCTCTCGGCTCTCTGCCTGCCAGGCACCATCATCCCAGCTTGTTTGGGCTCCACGCTCCGAATCTAGGGAGACAGGACACAGCCCGAGCCCGCAAGTCTGCCATGGCTACCACAGGAGGTCTGCGAGCATGTCAGCCGCTGCATTAGGGTCGGGGCCCCGCAGAGCGCCCCGACTCCTGCCCGGTGCCCCTCACTCCTCCATCGAGCGCCCTCACTGATGCTGGGGCTGGAGGGAAGAGGAGGAAGGCGCGCTGCCCAAGAGGAAGCCCTCACCGTGGCGGTCAAGGCCATCTTCACGTCGTCCCTGCCAGCTCCTGCCAGTCCCTACACCTGGGCACCTCCCACCACCCAGCTTCCCAGGCAGCCAGAAGATCTATTAGTCCTTGTGGGTCCCCAAAGTCACCTGAGACTTTTGTGCCTCCCTGCACAGATGACCACTCTCATCCTAACAGGAGACTTCTCCCCCTGCTAGACTCCACTCAAGCACCCCCCTCCTCTGCGAAGCCTTCCCTGAGGGCCCACCCCCCAACCCACACGCTCCCTTCTGCCCTGCAGTCCCCTGTCCGGCCTCTGCCCAAGGCACACACTCCTCTGCGGGAGTGTCCCTTCCCTCCACCGGGGAGACTAGGTTAACCATGCGGCAGAACCTGGATCTCAGTCATCTCTGGGTCCCCAGGCCAGGCCCAAGGCCACACACAGTCGGAGTGTGAGTGGGTGGGGAGAGGTGAGAGGAAAGGGAGAAGGGGTGGGGTGGGCGG